>VZTU01014801.1:50963-62611 GCA_013400835.1 Zapornia atra | reverse complement strand
GCTGTGGGCCTCTCTCTTGTCTGTCTCTCTCCAAGGGCTGCAGGTCCTGCCAGGAGCTTGCTCCAATGTGGGTCACAGAGTCTTCCATATATCTCCACCTGCTCCTGTCTGGGGTCTCTGCTCCCCATAATCTTCCATGGGCTGGGAGGGGACACCTGCTCCACTATGGTCTTCTCCACAGGCTGCAAAGGCATCTTTGTCTCCAGCACCTGGGGCACCTCCTCCCCCCTCTTCCCTGGCCTTGGTGTCTGCACAGTTTCTTATATCTTCTCACTCCCTTCTCTGGGGGCAAAATGCAGCTGCTTGCGATTTTTTCTTCTTAAATGTGATTCCCAGAGGTGCTGTGACCATCGCTGATGGGCTCGGCCTTGGTCTCCGGCCTTGAGCCGGCTGGTGTTTGCTCTGTCAGGCCTGCAGAGAGCTTCTGGCTGCTTCTTGCAGAAGCCACCCCTGCAGCCTCCCCCCTTCACCAGAACCCCACAACGCAAAACCACAACAGCACCCCAGAGGCAGCTCTCTGGTAGGAAATTGCAGTAGCTCCCTGCCACCCAGCTGTTGAGCGGACCTTACATTCACAGCTACTGGGCACTTTGTCTCATACCTGGGCTTTTAACCTTGCCTGGCAAGCCTAGTACAATGGAGTCCGAAGCAGTGACCACTTTCTTTATACCCAGTACACATGCAAAGGCAGAGCGTCTCGAAAGGTCTCAGTCTTGGCCTACTCCTACCTCTAGTCAAGTCCACTCTTGTTCCTTAAGTGCTGGAACTAAGTAAACAAAGTAATACTGCTGTCATCCATCATGATCCCACGAAAGCAGTGATGATAGGAAACAATGTGATGCTCGGTTTACTTTTTAATGCGTCTAAGCTTAGATCTGTGTTACTATGTAAAGTATTTAAGCCTCCCTAAAAAAAAAATAATGAAAAAAAAAAAAGACAGTCACAATGTGGTGTCAGATGTGCATTTTTGAATAGACAGAGATTGAGAGATCAAGATATAATACATACCGATTCTGAAGAAAAGTGGTCTTAGCCCATATAGCTATTCTTTATTAACAGAGATAAAAAGATCTGCTTTCCTGGTTACAGAGGTAATAGTTTCTTGAGCATCAGTGCTCCTGGAGGCTACAATGTTAAAGGTTAAACACACCACAAGCAGTAAAGATCCAGAGGTTAAAGCCAGGTATAATGTGATGCCTAAGGAAAGACATCTGAAAGTTCGTTCTAATAATCCACCTCTGCTTACAGCTCTCACATAAAAAAACATGGTATGTCATCAATGAGCCTGACCTACTGGCCTCAGGCCATGACTCTGCTCTGGGCCTCTCCAGAGGTATGTATGTTCTTTGATCATTTGGTATTAAAGCGTCCGATAGTTTCCTCAGAAGCAGCTGGTATAGCAATACACAGGACATGCTGCCAACTGACTCAGTATCCTGCTCTATGGAAGAGTTCCTGTCCCTACATCATCCTCAGAGAACACATCTTTGCTTTTTAAGATGAGCAGCTTTGAAGTGGGAAAGAAACCATTCTTCAGCCCCACCAGTTAAACGACCATTTACCCGAGTACATAAACTTCTGTGATATGGGTATCTTTCAAGAAAACCTTTAACTACTCTCTGTAATACATTCTTTCCTCTTCTTTTATTAACTACAGTTTACACAATCCTCTGCAGGGAAGTTGAGACAATAATCACTGCAAGGAATTGACTTTTTACCAGCAAGAAAGATGCTGCCAATAGAAAAGCAGTGATTTTTGGATACCAATCAGAGGTTAAAGTAATTGTAACACACCCCCCCGCTCCAATTCCAAACACCCATTCCTCCACCACTCAAGGAAAGATTGGCCTGGACCAAATGTAAAGATAAGCCTTACCACAACAAAAATTGGCAAAATGAGTGATAATAGAGAGATTTAAAATGTTGAAAAGTGAGATCACTCTTCAAGTCAGGTGGTGTGGATACCGAAAAGAATACTATTATACAGCTACTGGGTAAGAATTACAACAGCAGGATGCTGGATGCCTTTGACATAGATGCTTATTGAGCTGTAATTGCTAACACGAAGGAGGATCTGACATTGAAGACCCAGTAACTTGTCATGAAAATCCTCCAGCCATGCTGTTTTCACTTCCATTACTGAACAGTGTCAAGAAGTGTCTCTGTTTTCATGCTACCGGCACGAAACACATCATGGCATCTCACATAATTCCTTTGAAAAACACATGTTCCACCTTTGCCAAGACAAATTATCAAAGCATCCTCTATAAACATAATGAAAAGAGTAATTACAAGGAAATAAAATTTGTCCCCAAGGTGTGCCATCTCCTAGTCACCAGCAATAACAGGAAGCTAGAATGCCACTCATGTTTAAAACCTTCCTGTCCCTCTGTGATTGCTTCCTATTCACTTCCCCAAATTGAAGTTAAAGCCTGAACTTTTAAGTAAGAAAGGCATGGATAAAGGTGGTAAGAATGATAAAAAATTGTGGAATAGCTTCTGGCTGGGGAATGACTGAAGAGAGAATGGCTGTTGGTGTCTCTTCTAGTATGTGCAGTGCTGCTGTGGAAAGCAGCTAGCCAGGGCAGGTTCAAAAGAAGCAAAAAGGAGGAAGGTTTTGTTCTGAAGACACATGGACTGATGAAAATGCCTGCCAGAGGAATTTTTCAAAAAGCAGTTAGCCACAAAATCCAGAAAGCCAGATAACTACCCAAGACTGACAGACCAGTATGTCTTTGAAAACTGCTGAAAGCTGGAAGTGTATTTGGGACTGTGCTTCTCTCTGGTACAGTGCTTTTTCCTACACACACACCTCAAGACAACGACCAGCAGCTTGACACATGGGTGCCTGGGGGGGCAAGCCATTTCACCTGGCCCACTACAGCCATTCAGATATACTTAGCTCCAAAACCCTCGCAGGATTTGCTTCATGCCAGAGTAACTTCATGCTACAGGTATTAGCAGCATTTCTAATGCCTGGAAATTGTACTAGTATTAGTAATCCAAGTAATCAAGCTGATTTCTTTTGTGGCCCAGCTAAACGCTGCTGTTCAGCTTGAGCTGTCAAATGAATAATATGTAGAGAAACACTTTGTACTGTAGCTTCTCATCGCTTCGAGCAATAAATCCTGGAGGCATTTTTAAAAAGCAGACTGTCACCAGAGTTGCTTGCTTGTCCTTTACAAAACCTTAAGCAAATAAACAATTTGTAGAAGAACTTCAACATTTATTAGGAACCCTTGAGGTGATAACGATTAAAGAGAAACATATGTTAAATGTTTTTGTGCAGGATTCACATGACTCGCTTTTCTCAGTCCTTAAGCAGAATTAGTTACTGAAATATCTTCTCATTAAATGGGCCATAATTGTATTTAAAATTGCCCATGTATTATGAAGCCAGCTTGTGAAGTGCCTTGAGAGCAATTTCCTATTGTTGCATGTTGCAGGTTTTGCTACAGTTATGTTATATAAAAAATGGCAACAATGAGAACTCAGACTTGCACAATACTCCAGAACATTTGAATAATGGCATATAACCTGAATCTGTAAAACCTGACTGTTTTTAATACCGATCACACTTGGGGCTTACATTTTTCTGCATGAAGCAAGTTGCTTAATTAGTCCGTGTTTAATCAATGGAAGCAATAACTATGTACAAGCTACATTGATCTGGTAGCACTATTTTTTTTTCCCCTGACAAAAGGTTCCAGTTACCATTTGAAGAAATCCAGCTCTCAGTGAAAGTAATACTGTTTGGAAGAATATTATATTTGCAGTTTTAGGGATTAAATACAATTGCATTAAAACCCAATGTTGATCTAGCATCTAACAAATTCGAAAGATCAACTCAAGAGGAATTGAAGTAACACACCTTCTGCCATTCTGCAACTGCTACATCATCATATCAAGAATACCTCAAAGATTTTATAAAGCTTCTTCTTACACACTTCTGTATGAAAAATCCTTTACAACATCCCCTTAAATGCATATATCTCCATTTTGACCTTCACTTACGTATCTGGAACTTACGACCTCCTTGACAGCCTGCCTACACGTGCATGGTGCTGTGGCACTATTAGCTTGGGTGGGGTTCTCCTCCCCCTTTTTGAAAGGCAGAATGTCTCTGGTTTTGAAGAACAGCAGATCAGAGTGTTACCTGCTATTTTCCTTCAGGGACATGATGTGGGATCTAACTGAGAACACCTATATGCATACATAAACCAACATCTGGGTTACAATTGACCTCTGCTATCCAAAGTGTATGAAGGCAAACCAGGGATTTGTGTTAGGTGAGCATGCTGACAGACAGCACCCATCTGAAGGGGCAATAGCACCATGAATACAGCGCTCAAGTGAAGAACAACGAACTGAGCAGCATTATGCTTTGTTACCTGAAGATCTACATCCTAACTCAATGAACTCAGCAGAACACCCACAGACTGAGGGGCATTTTAACTTGTGCTGTGCTGTCCAAACCTCATCTTTTTTGGCATCTGAATCTTTCTTCTCTGAACCACAGAAACCAGGATGCTTATTGGAAGATCTTAAAAAAAAAAGACCCACTGATATTTTAGTATCAATATTAGGAGCCAGATAACTGTGCCAGCCTTCTGGTAACCTGTGAGACTACTCATATTAACCCCTGCTTTTCGATGTTCTGTGGCCTCTAGCATCACAGTCCTCATAACTGACTATCTCACTTTAAGTATCTTCCAAGTTTATGTCTGAGTGCCAAAAGTCTTACAGAGAATAAACAACTTTATTTTATAACAGAATTACAGAAAGCAAAATATCACTAAATACAACTTCAAGCTGCTATATATCTAATTTGGCATTTTAACTATACACAGAGTCAACAGCAAAAAAAAACCCCTGAACAAACAACCCCCCCTTGCAAGAACAACATAAAAATAAAATCCAAAATAATTAACAGGTTTTCTCAATGGCAGTCTCGAATGATGGTCCTGTCTTGTTCCTTTACATATGGAGTCCATCGTACACTTACTCAGTATCCTAAAAACCTGCATTAACCATTAGATGAAGCATCCAAAAGACATACCTTCTCAGTAACAGAAATGTCAGTTCTAACATGGAGACAGCAAGGTTTAATAGAAAGCGAGCATTCTACACATGTATTCAAATAATGGAAATGTTGGAGTTTGGACACAGTAAGAAAGCAAGCACTAAGGTTTTAAGCTGCCTAGATCATCTCTTGTAGGAAGAAGAGAAACACATTTTGTTCCTCCTTCTTTCCTTATCTGGGATGCTGCAGACAGCAAAACGTCTGCAAAAAAATGGGCATTGGCACCAAAGTGCAAAAAGAACACAGTGCTCAGTCAGAAGAAATGTGCCTGCAACTCCTTCTCCTCTACAGACTGCCACACCACCTCTGCCTCACAGAGAGAAGAGCCTCAGAACAGAAAGAGTTACAGACACATGAGTATAAAATTTATCCAAAGAAATATATTTTTTCAAATTTTAGGAAATGTTGTATTTTTATAAAAATCTTTGTTATGTGTGATACCATATATTTACCTGAATTATCAGAAAAAAAAAATCCGTAACTTATCCAGTAAGAGATTTCACTTGAAATATTTGGAAAAAACTCTATCTAAAGTAATTAAGATCACCCTTCCTGCACAATTACCACCTGCTCCAGTGAACAAAGCTTCCCAGACGTTTTTTGTTCACTTTCATATAATACAGAATCCTCTTCAAAAATACAAGCGTTTGTGCAAAAGAAGATCATACTCTCTAAAATTTCATTTTAAAAAAAAAAAATAAATCTAAGATTGTTAAGAAGTGGTTATACAAAAAAAAAAAAAAAGGTTGGAAGGGAATATAGACCAAAGATGTTAAAATGGAGTTTGGTATTGGCATTTAAGTCTTGAACATCTGGTCACCATTGCTAGGCTCGGTGAATTCAGTTGAGTAGTGATGACTTGGAATGATTACAGTTCTTCCTGGTCAGGATCGCAGTCAGTATCATTTTTACTTCTGGAGGAAGAAGGAGGGGGGAGATTACATCAGCATAGTGGCTCCTATATGAATGTCACATCACAGTCAAAACATCTTTCCCCCCTAAGTATGTTATTTTCAGGAAAGGTTATTTCATTAAAAACCATTGCTTTAACTGAAGCCCCCTTCCATCATGAGGTAAATGGTAGTTCTATCAATGCTTTTCCCTCCCCCAAATTCTCATGGTGTTTTAAGTCACATCTTGCACAGTTTACCGACAATTTTAATCCACAACTGAGTTCACAAATGAAAAATGAAGGTATTTCTTAAATTTATAGTCCTTCACAATCAGAGTGCTCTATCTCCCACTTTTATTAGAGAAAACAAGCCTACACAAAGAATACTGCTGCACTTGTCAGAGCAGAGCTTTCATCACCTTGTAAACACCTGAGCAAGACTCGTGGCATGATTTCACTGCCTAAACACAAGTGCTGTTTCTGCAGTCCCACCTGCCCTTTGGTTGCTGCTACAGGAGGGCACTGGTATCTTGATCCAAGCTGCACAGAAATATTCAAGACACTTCAGGTGGCCTGTCCTTAAACAGCCACATTTTTTGCATAACGTTTAACTGAAAGGCATCAGCACTCAAACAAGTCACCAGGTCTCAAATAAGAGAGCAGTATGGTGAAACGTCTTCCTATTAGTCCTCTCTTACTCTCTCAAGCATTTTAAGACCAAGAACAACTGGCACACTCAGGAACATCTGACGCTCTCTCACATTACAAGCACAACTCCACACAGTATGTATTTCTCAAGAAAGAAAAAAAACCCAAACCAAGTATCACCCTCAGCAGACAGAAGGAATTATTTGAAAGATTTTTCTGAATAACATTTTTACAAAGTAGTTAAATATTTTATGAAGGAACAGAAACAGATTTGCAGTAAGATACTGAATAGAAATGAGGTGCAAAACTGCCAAAATGGTTTCCTCCTCTAAAGACACAGTCCCTTCAAGAAACATGTTGTAATTACTTAGATGGGACAGATTATCATAGCATCACAGACTAGTTTGGGTTGGAAGGGACCTCAAAGATCACCTAGTTCCAACTCACCCTGCCATGGGCAGGGACACCCTCCACTAAAGCAGGGTGCCCAAAGCCCCATCCAACCTGGCCTTGGACACTGCCAGGGAGGGGGCAGCCACAGCTTCACAGCGAGATGTGAGGCAGGACTGTAATTGTACAGGTAAACAAAAATGTGACATATCCTTCATGTTTCACAGAAATAGTCCAAGCTCATTCAATATAAACTACAACAACTTGACCAAACATTGCAGAAAAAGCCATGAGAATACTATGACAAAACTGGGAGACACACAGAGGAAAATTTGCAATTAAAATTAATGTCAGATTGGACTTAAGAGAAAATTCTTATCCTATTATTCTATTACTAACACTTGTTTCACCTCACCATGATGCCTCATTTCCCTATATTAATTACATACATAAGCTCACCTGAAGTATTTGCTTGAGGGCATTTTTGATTTCACTCTTCATCTTCCTCAGCAAGTTCAGTTTCTTTGTGCACCACTACTCTTGTGACAGACATGTCAGGGTGCTGCTCTTTGGCTTCTTTGATTGCCTGTGCCAGGGCCTGTAAATGTATTCAAAACACACAACTCAGCAGCGGCAAAGGACATTCACGGGAGGCAGAGAAAGGGGGAGTTGCCTGGAAGTTTTGGTTATAACGGCTTTGAACTCTAAGTTACTGAATCGAGAAAGCTTGGGGCAAAAAAAACCCCCAACAAAACCAACCAACCCCAAAACAACCCTCTAACCCTCCATACTCCCCCAAAACCCTACAAAAAACCCCAAACCAAACCCCACTATGCTAAAAGTTTACCATAATTTCCAGGTAGTAACAAACAACCATAAGGCTATGCTGTAACTTTTCTAGCTCATTCCAGTAGACAAAAAGTACTCTTATACCCCAGAAGCTTTTGAATTCTTGCAACAGATCTAAGAAATGAAGACTTAACAAGAATATACACAGTACAGAAAAACAAGAGACCCCTTCTGTTTCCTGAACAAAAAATGGAAAGATACTTTGGAACGTGTACTAAGTGTGGTACTGGAACTCTGGAAGAAAACAGAAATGTTTTTTTTCTCCACACAAGAATCTCCTTTTTCTCCTTTTACTAGTTTAAGAAAACTTTCTCTAGGATTTTAAGAAATTTTACCTTCTTGAGATGTACCAACATACAGAGCTGGCAGCTGCACTAGATGATGATTGTAGGTCCCTTCCAACTGAAATATTCTACTCTATTTTATTCTACACAGGGCTTTACAGTCAACTGCATAAGAGCTCCCTCTGAAGCAGAAGAGGTGGAAAAGCATCTGGGGCCTTCTATGCCTTCCCCTAAATCTGAATCTTACTTCAGATTACTTTTGCAACCCAACACAAGTAGAAAAAAAAAAAAGAAACTGGAAGGCATTCTGGGACAACAACAGTAAGCTTACCATTCACCTTACCATCAACCACAACTAAAAAAACCCAGATATACTAGAAGCAGCAAAAAAATTGTAAGGCAACAAAAAGGTTTATCTTAATTTCAAAAAGCCACAATTTCCTGAGCTATAGGCAGTAAGTGGGAGAAGAAATAGCTTACTCTGAAGAGACACTGGCAGCACTCACATCAGCTGCCAAAACTATCCTGTGATACAGAATCTGAAGTCCTATTAAGGAAACACGTACAGAAGGGCACAGGGTGCGCTGATACAATACTGCTGTTTGCCCAGACATTTTCTTATCTGTCCATCTTTTACCATATGCCAAGTACAATCTCTGTAGTACAAATGAGGATTTAAAGAAAGTGGCTGTTGAGATTTAGGGATCGGTGTTTATAATCAAACCATAAACAATGAAAAGCCTTAAGTGTCCAACTGTTAAATTACAACACATAATACAAGTATTTGTATTCTGAAACTCCAACTTAAAAGATTATTTTCCTATTGAAAACAGTTTTAGTGATGTAGAGGGCTAAGAGAGAAAAGAATAAACATCCAGCATGTAGTTTGTGCCTCTAGAGAGCTCCATATCCCCTGAAGAAAAAGTGAAAGAGGTTTCTTAAATCTATTAAAAGCTGCTGACTGCTGCTTCGAACTTCAGTGTTTAAAACTGTATTCCTGTTTTTATAATTTAACTTTTTACTTCGTTACCTATTTCTCTCAAAACAAAGGAGGGCGTAAAGAATGGCTTTCCTAAAGCACTGTCTGGTATGCTGAAGGTACTGTGTGACCTTTCCAGATGTCCAAAGTGCACTGAAAGCATGCATGGCAAGGCAAACAAGAGCCATGTCTGATGATGACGAGTTTCAACAAGAGTTTCATCTTGTCAAGAGCCACTTTTTGGAGACAGATCAAAATGTGAAAGTAAATTCTGTAAGGCTCTTTAATCTAAATCCTGTTATGTTAATTTGTATAGGTTTCATGGAAATAGATTCACTGCAGCTGTATGTAGAAAGAAGGCTTTTCCAGTCGTGTTACCCAGGGACCGTTGGTTGACTTGGTTACTACAGTTTCTTAGATGATAACCAATAAAAATATATCATCACTGCAAAGAGATAATTTCCTTCTCTTCATTATTTTCCTGCATACTGCTGAAATTCAGCCTTGTTAACTGAGCAGGTACAAGCTAAGGTTAACACCACTTCTGAGACATTGTAAAATACAGCTTTGGTACTGATAGACACGAGTGGCACCCACACAGGACTCCAGAAGCCCAACAGTTACTTTCGTTACACAGAATTCTATACACACAAGTCAAAAACTATTTTCTAAATGTGAGCAGTTTATGGTGTAATGTATTTCAAAGCTTTCAGTCAAAATGAGTCCAGCATTCAGATGTTGCTGACAAAATGCAGTAGACACTCCCATCTATCCAGATTACATATTAAAGTAAGATTATTTTAGTAATGGCTTTTCCTCCCAAATGGCAAAAGCAGCACTACACAAATTGGGTCTCTTCCAAAAAAAAAAAAAAGCAACCCCTTTAAAAATAGTAAGAAATCCCTTCACATGATCTATGTGATGTAATACAGAAGCTGTTTTCCTTTCAGTCACGTTCTATAGGCTTCTTAGTCACCAAACACGATGGCTTAACATCTTTGCCACAGTCAGTCTCAGGATATTTGTGTCTCCTCTTACCTAACTTTTCTACCTTGTTTCTGGTTTCTGAAATATCATCTAAAAAGCCCACATTTTAAGTGTTAACATCTTACACACTCACCTCATCGTGGTCAATGTCTGCATCTCCAGTAATGACAATGCGCTTCTCAATCCTCGTTTCTGAAACCCCACCTTTTACCATCTACAGGTGGCACAAGAAAAAAAGAAGAAAACATCCTTGTAATTTTTCCATAATGCCACAAAGCTCCTTTCTGCTGCACCAAAGCAAAGAAATTTCTGACTGAGCTGCAATTATTAGTAAAATCATCCTTTCTTCTTTCTGGGATGCACTTAGTCACATTTTAGCAGTTGCTAAACTTGACAAAACCCAACTAATATAGAATTCTTTCCATTACAGGAGCCCAGGTTTGAACAGATTTGGACTCACAGACACAAACTGAAATTGCAGCTTCTTCCACCATGTAAATCTATCACTGTGGATTTCTTCTCAGCCTCTGAAGAATATTATGCCATTAAATGCAAAAGATGATCTGGCTTTAAGCTCTGCCATTCATAGATCTTAGTGAGGTTACTGCTGCTGATGGAAATAATTTTATGCCCTCTTTCTTTATTTCCTACTCTAGTGATTCAAACATTTCAGCTCATAGAAAGTCTCACAGAAGTAACATTACATGATTGGATTTTTTAAAATCAGCCGGTGTGAGAGAAAACAATAAACTACTAAAGATGTACTGACCATATTAAAAAAGATCCAAGATGATTCTGTTAAGAACACCATTAGGATATTAAAACTATTTTGTCAGGTTTCTTTATCAATAATGAGCAATTTGAGATGTAAAATAGTAAGTTAGTTTAGGAAATTCAAATAGTCTTTTGAATTGATGATAAGCAGCCAGTAAGAAAGGATAAGGATCTTCTGTATTACTGTAATTCCCAGCAATGTCGTTGGTGCATACCTAAAATTTGATCATTGTTCACATAACTTAATGGTGAAACCAACAGTAACAACCATCGTCATCACTACTGCCATGAAACATTATATGAGACAAACTGCCATGATGCCTGCCCTGTTAACACTGAGTTTTCCTTTCCTTTTCAAGCATGGAATGCAGAGCACAGAATTCAGCACCAAAATATGCTTGCAAAGTAATCTAGTGGCATGATCTGCTTTTAAATAGGATCATCACCTGTAAGGCTGAGAACATTGTTTCAGTTCATCCTTACAACAGATACCACTACCAGAGCTCCTGCGGACCTCAGACAAATCAATTACATTAACAAAGACACTGGAAGACATCAGTGAGTGATGACAGGACTGGAACTAAAAATTTAGGTACATACTCATTTGTCAAACACAGTAATAAGACCTGTATGGAGCATTTAAAAGAACAATAATATTTTTCTCCCTTTGCCTGTTCTGTTCCCAGATATTCCTGCTTATTCATTAGAGCTTCTCTGTACAAAATCCACGTACAGAAAGATTAACTCTCACACATGCCTGGA
>VZTU01014801.1:0-50519 GCA_013400835.1 Zapornia atra | reverse complement strand
GGAATAATACTGCTTTGTCTACACACATTCCACTTACCTAATTCATAGCCAAAGCTAAATCTTAGCTGCTAGAAAAAACTACAGGTTTTTGAAAAGCATTTTTGGACATTATATATTTTGATCTACAACTGGAATAAAAACCAGCCTGCAAACAACACAATAACCCAGCCACCATACCTGTGGAGATTCATATGTGATAGTTTTAGTTTCTGTTTGAACAATTGGAACTTCTTTAGTGGAGATTTCAGTTCTCTGTGTGGCATCTGAAATGGTTACCATCTCTGTTTTCACTACTGGAGGCTGTGGTGCAAGAAATAACCAATCAATTGAAAAGACAGAAGGTGGTTTGTAAAGCGGACCAAGAGAACACAACTAAAAGCTCAGGAAAAGCCTAACAGTAAGATAAGTACTCAATTACCTTCCCAATTAAAAAGCACACAATAAATAAGCCAAGTGAAATGAAGACGATTACACCATCCCTCTAGTATCTACATAACATGGTAGGAAAAGCTAATCTCCTAATAACCTTGCTCAAGTTCTGTGCTTCACCCAAGAGTACACATCAAAAAAGGCAATTGCTAAAACCAAGCTGCAACATGGGTATAGAGAACATGAGGTTCACTAGGAAAAAGATAATTCTTCGGTTGCATAAAGAAGCTGATATCCATCTGAGCTAGCTAAGCTTCATATTAGAATTAATCTGGAAAAAAAAAAACCCTACTCAGTCCAACTGCAAATAAAGACTAGAAATTCCAAGGAAATGACATAAAAGTTTAAATTTTTAATGTGGGCTACTTTTGGAACAGAAAACCAACTTTGACAACTGGACTTTAAGTAGCCTTCATTCAGTGTAATAATTCTGGAAATCAATGGCTTCTTTTGACAACAATCCAAAAAAGGCATTTTAACCATTTCAGAGTTAGCTAATGGTATTCTCTGCAATGCCACAAAGAAAGCAATTAACCAGGGGTCTGTAAGCCAGCAAAATTGTGACTTATTTGATTGGAGCAGATTTTCTGTATATTTAAGAACTGAAAAGAAAAGGAAAAAAAAATCGAGTAAAGACTCTCAATATTTGGAGATGCATCAGTTTCTATCTCCCATTGATTTTGGATGCACATGGGGGGGCAAAAAAAATCCTGGAAAAGAATAAAAATCCTCTCTCTCCCTCACACGCACTTGCACATGGAGCCATCCTTCTCCCCTTCCTCCAATATGCTTTTCGGGAAGTGCAAGTGCTTGCAACTTCTAAAGGTCTTATAAACTAGTTATTTCTCATCATTAATCAGAACACCCAGGCAAGCAGAAGACAAGAAAAGAAAGAAGGCAAGTTGTTTGGATCTGAGTGCAAAGGGGAAAAAGTGTGCCACCATTACAAGATCAANTAACAAAGACACGGGAAGACATCAGTGAGTGATGACAGGACTGGAACTAAAAATTTAGGTACATACTCATTTGTCAAACACAGTAATAAGACCTGTATGGAGCATTTAAAAGAACAATAATATTTTTCTCCCTTTGCCTGTTCTGTTCCCAGATATTCCTGCTTATTCATTAGAGCTTCTCTGTACAAAATCCACGTACAGAAAGATTAACTCTCACACATGCCTGGAATAAATCCAATCCATTTCAAGTCAGCTTTCTTCAAGCAGATACATGAGAAATTTTATATAATACTTTATTTTGAGGTGTTTGGTTTTGTTTTGGTGTGGTTTGGGCTTTTTCGGGGGAGGAGGGGTTGCTTTGTGCTTTTGTTTGGGTTTTTTTTTAGTTCATACACATTATTATAATTTTACCTTTGTGATGTGTGTAGTTGTGGTAGTTGAAACGGACTCTGATGTAATTGTCTGTGCACTCAGCAGCACACCAGCATTGCCACCAGCAGTGCCATCAAACTGTAAGGAATAAAAATGGTATTTTTCTATTTTGGCATTTAAAAAGCTTCTGCCCTCACCCCCTCTCTCATCCCCCAGGAGAAAAGGCTGGTTTTTCTTACTAAACACGTCCTTTAGTTCAGTTAGAATTGAAATCTAAACAGAAGCTATCCAAGTTTACCAAGTCACGTAAGACTATTGTTATGGTTCATTCTTGTGGAACATTTAGAGTCAAAGCTACATGTGCCTTTTAGGAGCAATGAGATATTTTNCCCCCCCAATTGCTGAAAACCCCAACAGATGATGATCATGCCAACTTTACAAAGAAATGCTTCCCTGCACTTCATTTTCCCCCTTTCTGCTTCTTTTATAAAGCTTGCCCAGTAATGAACCTTTCAACCTTGGTCAGCTCAAAACAACTGTTTGTGACCAGAACCCATGCATGCTTCCCTAAGGATTGACTACACTAGAAGACTTCATAGGAAGATCGTGATACACACCTCATGCCTTTACAATGCCCTACTCTCATCTATACAATCTCTAGCCATGCTTATTCTAGTCTATCAATTCATAACTTCTTTTAAAAGAAAAGAGTAAAAAAAAAAGGCAAGAAAAGCAGTGAGTAATGTGGGGGAAAAGGAACAAAAATTTGTTTTGGGTGTTTGCTAATTTCAATTACCAATAGTTTTCCAATCACAATTACATGCCATGGACGTGTCAAAAACAATTCACGAATAGACAAGACAAGACTTAAAACATTGGAAACACGTAAATAATAAATATACATTATGTATATGCATATAAAATAAGGGGGGAGATAAAAAGGAGATGTCAGTCTTCGGAAGGTTTGCCTGACTGGTGATTCTCACTCAGTTCTAGCAAAAAGTCAGAAACCATAACTGAAGGAGACAGAATTTCACTGCTCATCAATGGTTTCCCCTTCCAAACGATCTGAACCTTGTTGGATGCCTGAAGAGCTGGAGGAATAGGAGAAGAAGAAAGGCAGGTAATTTTCACCCCCAGAAATACCTCTGCTTAATCTAGTTGTCAAACTGTTCTACCATTTACCTCAGAACAACAAATTATTTGTGATGCAACATCAATGTCAACATGAGACACATCTCCATTGAGTTTGAGCGGTTCTTCCTCTTTTTCTTCACCTAAATCTTGCTTAACTTCCTCTGACAAATTCTTCTCGTGTGTAGCTATGGTAACTGCATTTTCCTGGACCAAACCTTCAGCTGTAACTTTTGTTGGCTCAACTGGAGTGGCTTCAACATGCTGTATTTTTTCTTCACATTCTTTCCTTTTCATGTCGTCGTCTTCTTCCTGTTCTTCCCTGATGACTTCCTCAATTGCCCTATGATGTGGCTGGTATTCTCCCACCTCTTCATCCTCACTCTCACTACTACTGCTGCTGCTGCTACTATCTGATGGCAATGATGAAGAGTCTTTTTTTGACAGATGCTCCACCTTACATGTTTCCCCAGCATCAGTGGCAACTTGCATTTTCCCTTTGTTGGTTTCGTCTACGACTAGTGTTTCTTCTATCCCAACCTCTGCCTGCTTCTTCTCCTCCACTATGTCCAGAGTCTCATGTGAACTCTGCACAAAAAACACGGATGAGGAAAAACAAAAGTAGAATATATGAATAAATTAAAACGATGGAAACAAAATTAGCTGATGGCTGGTTCGTGTCATGTAGAAGACAAAAGATGGTTGTGATGGTTAACTGAAAAAGGAAGGAAAGAAAGAGTGAAGATGGATTGGAAGCATTAGAGCCAAATTTAACTATGGAAAAAATCAGTAGAACCTTATCAGCATCGCTGACTCCAGTACAAGGCCCCTCTGCTCTGGAAGCATGTCTCTGTGAAACAAAAAGCAATCAGAGGACAAAAATCAATGCATAACCCTTTTCAACATCGCAACATCCTCCACGCAAGCTTTTAAGAATGTACATACACAATACAAGACAGATACTGTGTGTTCACTACAAGATTCACATAGAACTATGCTCTTTTCCTTCCACTTCACTGAAATACTCCATTCAAAGTAGGTAAGAATTGTGGTCATTATTAACTAGGATAAGAAGTTAATTATGAAAGACTAAAAATGAAAGCATGAATGCACAGGCCAGTGGTGCTACCAGACAGTTATTTCTCTCTGTTAAATCAGGAATCAAGAATAAATAAGGGAAAATAAACCAAACATCTATTTAGTATTCTGTTATTGGTTGATCATCATGCAAAATAAAGCCTTTGCTGTGAGATTTTATTAGCTCTTCATAGTTGGTCTGTTACTTTATGAAACTTTAAGATAACACGAGGGAGACTGTTTAGGATAGTGTGGTGTCAGACTAGCAATACATGACTAACAAGTCCTCCAGTGGGATTCAGTTTGGGAGCCAAAATGACGAGATTAAAGCAGTTCTGTTAGTATCTGTTGCATAACAAAATGAGAGGCGATGGACAACCCAGAAAGCTTGCTATGAATTACATATCAGGTAAATTTTTTTATCTAATGCATTTTTAGCAAATGGTTTATTCAAAATTAGTTCATATGATCAGAATACAAAAAAATCAACACATCATCTGTGACTTAATCCTAGCTTTTATTGCCGTTCACCAAGCCAAGCACCTACAGAGCCTAAACCAGTGTTCCTGGTGAAACTTTAAACTAAGCGCCAATACCGGTCGAGCGCTGCAAACACAGAATTAAGCTCCACAGCCGGCTCCTCTCCCCTCCGACCCAAGCAACCAACTCACGAGAAGCAAGCTGGGAGCCGCCTTTCCGGCATTTTTAGGCCGTCAGGGNGGGACTGGGGGCGGGGCGGGAAAGCACCTGGGGGGCCGGCGCGGCCGAGGCGGCGGTCTCTTCCCCCGCAGCGCCCTCTGCTGGCCCCACGCTGGCGGCGGCGAAGGGCCCTCTCGTGCCCGCGCAAAACCCCTCCTTACTAAACAAAATGGACGTGATCTCCTCTTCTAGGCTCTAGACGAGTTAGAAAAGGGAAAGGAAAGAATTAGACAGTGACGAACGGAGAGGCAGCGACATACCGAGGGAAGATTTGGCAAGAGCGAGGCGCGACAGAGAACGGGGCGGGGGCACACGGACTCCCCCCTGAGGCGACATGAGGACAGACAGACGGGCTGTCACCACAGCACTGCCACGCTCTAACCGCATCTCTCCACCACACATACCACGGTGTAAGAATTAAAACCACTGACATTGCCGTGGAGTTTCCAAACAGAACAGTTTACATGAGGCAGCAATTCTGTATTTATGGAAAAATTCTGGGATTTTTCCCTTTTACAAATTCATTTTTAACAACAAATGTGCAGCTGCCTCAGCGCTTCGAGGTAGCCAAATGCGCTAGATTGGAACAATACATACCCACAGCGCTGAAATGAGGTTTTCTTTATAATACCTGGTCTCTATGCATTTTTCAAATGCTTAAATTACCTTAGCAAATTCTCTTCTATTAAACAATCTGCTTTTAAAAAGCATCTCCCATTCTACTGGGAAAATTTGTTTTATTCAAACTTAGATAAAAGGGTACGTTGCATTAAAGCACAACTTATGTTCATATTCCAATCCATTTTCTGTAATACTATCAATCTGTATGAAGCAAACAAAACTTGCACACACATTTTGACAACATGCAGTAACATCTGTGTCTTAGGAAGCAGTACTACAGAGATTCCCAGCAGAAGCACACGTCAGAGGAAAGCTAAAGTGCCATGCAGACAACTGCAGTCCGTGTGGGACTTGCCACTGGAGGAGCAATGTAGAATCTGAACCAACACAAGTTACACCATGCTACTGTGCATATAAAACACCACATATGGCATGCAGAAGAACAGAGAAGGAAAAAGAAGAAAGAACCCCTGTATTTTTTCCCCTACAATAAAATTTACATCATATTTCAATAGTGGCCAAGAAAATTATCAATGAAGAGATTACATCAAAGGGAAAGAAATGCTCCTGATGCTCTTTCTACTGTACTCTAGTACCACATGTTTTCTAACCAAAGTAGCAAAAAAAAAAGAGGGGGAAGGGGGAATCTTTATGCGGTCAGACTGCCTGTATATATCTCTCCCCCCAAATATGTAAGCAATTAAAGACAGGCACATGCCCCCCCTCTTTTTGCATTTTACCACCTTCAACATTTTATATCTTCTAATTTTTTAAAAGGAAAATCTGAATCACACAATTTACTTGACAACATAACACCTGTTCCCCAATGAGGCATTCAGTAAGAAAGATTAAGTGTATAGACAGAATTGGCACTCTTCACCAAATAGTTACAATAACGTGTAAGCCTGTGAAGATGTTTAAATTCCTGGCAAATTCTTTCTGGTACATAGTCATATACACTAAAATGAAATACTGTTTACAAGAAGCATGGGGGCATGGAATGGATTAGGAAGAAAGAGATTCTGGGTATCCATAATATAAAAACATTTTGCATATTTATTTGTGACATACATATTGATGTGTCACAATTTCTGTTATAATTAAGTCACAGATGCTGTGTTTTTGTGGGAGCACGGTGATACAGAAGTATAGTGGCACAAATGAGACGTACCAAAATAACATTTCTCATACACAGAAAATTACTTATTTGCAAGTATTTTCACCAGAGCAAAAGAATGGAGAAAAGAATATTATTAGTGGTATCCTGTCTTTATTCTCATCTATTGTCCAACTACCCTAGAAGACAGGCAAGGAAACACACAGTCCAGGAACAGGACTGAGCAGTGTACTAGCCTAACAATACCCACCAAGTGGGGGAAAAAAAAAATCCCACTTGAACACAAACTTCTCCATTTCCATCAACAAATAATTCAGGATGGAAAGACACCATTTCTCAAAACTTGTGTTGATACCTGTTACTGAAACAGGAGTGATAGCTCTTAATCTACTTTTGTTCCAGTTTCTAGGTGGTAGAAAATAGTCCAGAAGTGATGTATAACAGTAACATCACAATTGCTAACCATCATCACTGACACACTGCTGGTAGTCCCACCAGTTATATTTCACTGCATAGATGCTAAACCAGCTTATGGGGGAGGAAACTTCCCTCTTTTCCTGGATGAAAAAGGAGCTGCAGAAGCAAGGATGAGCTCAGAACCAGGCTGCCTTTGAAATAAAGCTGCTTCTGGAGCATTATTGATTTGAACAATGATTACACAGTGAACATGGAAAACAAAGTTCTTGTGTGAAGTGTCAACTGCAAACAATTATTTCCATCTGGAATAGGAATACATATTTTCCTGTCACCCAGTCACATAAAATACAGTAATTTTCCAGTGACAAGACTGGTTTTCTTTTCAAGCAGTAGCCATTCAGCACTTCACAGCTAGTTTGGTACTTAAGCATGATGTTGCTGACATTCATACACACGTGTGTATATATACACACACAAGCAGCAGGTCTGGGTTTACAACTGAACCTTCTCCTTTCAGTACTGGCTTACAAAAAAAAAAAAATCATCTCCACTGGGGAAAAAAGCAAAGGAAAGAAGCGCCCAAGCTAGCCCACAGCAGACAGCAAAAAGGCAGTAGGTTTCAGGGCAGCCACCTTATCGGTTTCCTCTGGTTTTGCTCCAGCAATCCATGGCATTGGGGTCCACTGCTTCTCCTTCCCAGGCAGCGTTTTCAATTGGAAAATGTTGTCTCCTTTTTTCTATTTGGTTTTCATTTTATAAAACCAGTGTAAATCAAGAAGCAATGAGACAGACACACACTATACATAAACACAAAACCAAACCATCTGAAAGCGACAGAACATATTAGATGGGGGGAAAAAAATTACATATAAAAACTTGGAAGGGTCTCAACTTCAACAAAATCAACACAGAAAATACACACAACCATATAATAAAAATCAAGTTACACTTTTACATAAACGTCTATTTTGATGGGAAAAAAAAAGCCATTAAACCAATATGCCATGGACATTTGAAAATGTGACCAGCATTTTTACCTATGCATATATGACTATGTGTAGAAATATTCAGATACCACTCAGAAATTTGAAGACTAATTTCATAGCATAGCCATAAATGAACAAAATAGTCAGTAGAGAAGTGACCCATACAGTCCGTGACTGTATTATCTGTATGCGTTCAGATTGCTTAAGTATCTTACTGAGATAATGTCCTATTAACTAAATTATTTGCTAGCATCAAGCAAGCTTAACTTAAAGTTGACCTCACTGGGGACTGAAAAGAATGCTTAAGAGTTTAATGGGAAAGAACGATAGTACTTTAGGAGGGAAAGGTAAGAACAATGGTGAAAGAAAAGGATAACAACCGAAGTCAAACTGTTCGCTTTCAAAGAGTTACTTACTCTTCTACCCTAGAAAGCAGCAGCAACTACTCCTCATAAAACTAAGTTTCACAATGGCAAGGGAACGTTATTTAGGTAGTTTTCTTGGCACAAGCTTTCAGGATGATACTTCTAGAAAATAAATTTTCCAAACTGCTGTCTTAAGGTGCTGTTGTAAGGTACAGTGAACATTCTGCCTCTATACCTTCCGTCCTTTAAGGAAGGAGGCATAGGGGAAAAAGTAGATAGTTTAATTTTACAGACTTTTGGAGATAAAGGCGAGGAAAGCAACTACATTAAATAAAACCCGGTGAAGTCAGCACTGGAAATAACCGATCATGTAAGGTCTTTCTGAAACACCACATAGGCTGTGTGTGTATTTAGGCATAAACCATCTATGAAGAATCGAATAGAGGGAAAAGGAGAGAAAAGCTCTACTGTAACAGAAAAGACATCGGTCTGTGTACATCAGAGTGAAGCTTAAGATGTTCTTAACACAGAGGAAAACACTGACATCATCTCAGTTTTCTTCTAATGACTATAATTCAGTTGTTCTTGTAGAAGAATACAATTCTGCACATTATTTAAGGTCAGGTCCAATGGTAAGTGGTAAAAAGTTAATGTACACTTAGTACAAACAAGTATCACATTAGCCAAAGAAAGCATTACTCTAAAGGACAAACTGCATTTACTCTATCACACAGAGGGTGGTAGGGAAGGGCATGCAGAGCAGCGCCAGCAGTGACATACCCCTTGTGTCTGTAGGGACAGAGGTGTGATACGCCGCTTTTCCCACTCGTTTGGGCGTGGTTCAGGTGTGGATTCCATGAAATTGCGCTTGAGCTCACTAATGCTAGCCTGGTGTTTCAGTAAGTCGTCCTGGGTCTTATCCAGGTCCTAGCAACCCACAACGTAAAACAAAGTAGGACAAAACACGACAACAAAGGCAAACTTAACTGGAAAAAAAGAAAAAAAAAAAAAAAGAAACAAAAGAAACCAAACCAAAGAAAGTGCCTTGTGTCTGAAGGGCTATTCTTCTTTGGAGTGCCTTGACATAAAAAGTTTAAGGCTATGAAGTAACTCAGATGTTTGTGGTTTTGTTTTTGTAATGAAGGACCACTCTTACACTGCTGCTTCCACATTTTAAGGCAAAGGAAAAACAAAGCTGTGCATGGTTCTTTAACAGAGGGCTATTTTAATCCAAAACATGAGTACTAGCCCTTTGAAACAATGGTTTTCAGTAGGTGCTTTGCTTTCATCAAAGATTTGTAAACACAAAAGCGTTTTGGATATCACACAACTAATGCTACTGAAGACAGCTGTAAGAAAGAGCAGTCTAAACCAAGAAGCATTATAAAAATGCATCTTCCTTGGTATTAAAAGCTTCATAAAAAATGACTTACTTTCGTGAAAATTATACAGGGCCAAATATGCAAGCAACTGACACCTGCTTAACTTCAGAGGGACTACTCACTGTGCTCGCCGGGTAGGCTTAAACTTCGTGAAAGAGTCAGATTTAAAGACTCAAAGCCTGGTATCCACCAATTCCACATTTAAGAACCTGACAGCAGACACAGCACTTCAAGCAGGGATAGTTTTTGTGCACATCAATACCAGTAAGATGTTCTCTCTGAATTGCACCTACACAGGCAAAAGGGTCACCACAGCACGAATATCAAATTAGATTTTATGATGACCCACTGAGGCTAAGAGTTGCAGCACCTCAGATCAAATGAGCTACAAGCCAGACTTTCACTTTGTGCCAAATATAGGAGCAGATATAAGAATCAGGAGGTATGCAGATACGTAACTGTTCTGGTAGGTAGGCAAAAATATATCTGCTTAATCACATTATTTAAGTGTCTTGAAATTCATTATCATTTGGTAGGATGGTAGAAAGAGCACATTTCACTGTTTTCATAATCTGTCCTCCTTCCATCATGCCAGGTCTTGAGGAAAGCCGATGTTGGTTATGCACACTCTTAACATGAGAATGTTGTTTCAGTATTCTCTGGTAAAATTAAAATTTAAGCCTCAGATTCATTTTTAGTACAGAATTAAGAGACTGAAAATTAAATTGGAAAATCGTCAATGTAGTCCTAGTTAGTAATGAAATTTTATCAAAATAATATAATCAGATACAATAATTTAGGTAAAGCATCTGGGTTTTATACAAAGATTTTACATACTTTGTAACAGAACAGTTTCGAGTTTGACTAAGATTTTATATTCGGTGCTCTCAATGCAAAGACGGCCTGTCTCAAGTCATGAAAAAGCCAAGCCTGGTACAAAGTCATTCGTTTCTGATTTCTTTTCACTTGCATGTTCAGCCCAGTAACAGTCAGTGCTGCACAGCTATTTCCTAAATCTGTGGATGTTCACACATGCACTCTGAACTCAAAGCAGCTCTCCCCTTTGGGCAGCTCAGCAGGTTCATATGGTCCAGGACCAATGCTTCACTGTTAACCTAGCACAGAGGAAGGAGACATTAAATACGTCCCCGTACAGTATGCATTTCCTAAGTAAAGCCTTATGCCAAAGGCATCCCATTACACCACTGACGCTCGCCACAATCACCTCGCAATTTAAAAGCCAGTCTTGGCTTGACACAAGGCACGTTTCTTGGACTTGATCAAAGCATAGTTATGCAATGCACACTTCCAGTGCTTTAGTAAGTTACACACAAGCAGAGTTTCAATAGTGATCAAAAGCTGCAAAAAGCCACAAATGTATTAGTTGGGTTACTGCGATCCATACACCTCCTTACTACTGAACAAACCCAATGATTTTTTAAAAGACAGTTTCTGTGACAAGGGAATTATTTACAGCCCCATCTGGATGAATAAAATAAATTAAAGACAGCAGTAGGATTTTCTAAAATTTCTTCAGTTACTAGTTTATGTTATTAACGACAAGTTAAATGACACTGATAAATACAGACTCTGGTAAAATAGTCCAGATTAACCAATTATATGGAAATTCTTAGAATAAAAATCTCCAGTGACGAAGCACTATACATTAACATACTGTTCAAAGCTCTTTGCTGTTGCTCATCTTCAATGAAAACCAACCTTCAGGAAGCAAGAATTACTTCCATTTGAAAAGTGAAAAAATAAGGCAAAGACTTCAGAAGCCTATCTGTACAGTCCCTTTAAAAATCGGATCCTCACGTACTTTCCTCAAAGTTCCTAAAAATCGACAAGCATCCTCACCACAGCTGGTTTTTCCATACTTTTATCACTGCTTGTGCCTTACTAACTAATATCCATTTATTTGGATATTGTGTTTGCTAAAGGTTGATTAAACTGGTGATAATTAGAAACCTTGCTCAACAGAAGATGCACACATTGAGAAGCAATGTATTTAAAAAAAACCATTTAGGATTACAACTTGGACCCAGGTGTTTGCTTTATCTAAATAGGGCTATTATTCCCAGTTGCCACCTTGAAAACGTGTAGCAAAAATACACAAAATGTACATTCACCGTTCAAGCTGAGGGGTTTTTTGTTCATTCGGAATTTTTTTCTGGTTTGGGGTTGTGGGGCTTTTTTTGGTATTTCTCTTTATTCAAACTCAGAAACTAGAATTGTGACATGCAACATTTCCAAGCTGTTTTTCCCCCATGCACTTCATGCACTGTGTCCGTAACGGCCTGCAAGTGACCTCCCATCCCATGCAGCCTGGCAGCCCGTAAGAAGGGAAAGTGTTTCTTATTATATACAAACCTCCAACATTAAATTGCTATGTCTGACATAAATATTTTCCCCGTCTACTCTCAAGGAATTGCTCTGTGAAATTAAGCCACACAGAAAAAAAGAAAACAAAAGAAAACAAAAACCAAAATGAACACAAAATATACCAGCAAGTAAATAAATAAAAAAAAAAAAAAGACCCTTAGAACCAAACAGTTAAAGGAAATAAAATGCTAAGGTGAAAAGGCACTATTCAGACTAAATCCACACAAAGTTTAGGGTGCTAACAAGGCAGGCAGCGACGGCCAGATTTAATTGTAAAAAACCAACCATGCACCTTCTGCTGTGCTTCCTCCTCTTCAGATTCCACCTATGTGAGCACGTGGCAAATGATGAAGAAAAGGCACCGTTAGCGTAGGCTTACAGACTAACACAGGGGCTTCATCTCTTTGCAAGGCTGCAGAGCGTGCAGTATTTACAGACCTTCACTGTTTCGGCCCCAGATGGTGTTGAAATTAGAGCGACTTTGGTCTTCCTTCACCTACATTGTTGTAGAATGGCTGAAGTAGTATTTGGCGTAAGTGGCATGAAAAAATGGAAGTTTCATACTACATCCCTGCCTTGCTGTACTTTTCACTCTTTTCCCAGATGGAAATTTAAGAAATGAGCCAAAAAAACCACAAAAACAAACACCTTAAGCTCTGCAATAAGCTGATGAGAAAATGGAATCTAACTTAAGAGTTCTTTTGGTGAGAGAGTCTAGGATACAAGTCAAACACCTAAATACTGTATTTACAAACTGTCTAAACTATTTTAAAGAACGTTGCTGCCTTGGGATGAGTTATTTGCACCCCAGATCCCTGTTTAGGTGAATATATTCTTCCTCCAGCTCCGTTTGCTCTAAAAAGCAAACCATTTCCCAGTCTCTCTGCAAGTCTCAATACCAACTGCTAACCTTAGGAAAAAATTAATTTACAAGTCAACATTCTGCAAGAACATAAATTTTAAGAGGGGTTTGTTTATCACACATACCCTTGCACTGTGGATTCTGTGTGAATGCATACAGGATGTGTTACATACCACATTTTAATTAATTTCTTGCTTATCTAGGGGTCTATTTTCTGCAACTTTGTTACAAATGGATTGAATTAGGTTACAGAAAAATCGAGAAAGTCTTTCAAGTCATGTTTTCATTATTTTAAGCTCAGATTGGTGGTTTTACTGGCATCGTGTTGAATTTAGCATATTTTGAATAAGTATATTGTATTGATTTAAGCAGTTTAACAAACTGTGTTAAATGTAACCTTGAAAAGGCCCTCCCCCTTTTTGATTGTATAATATTTGGTTTCATATTTCTTTTGAAGATCAAAATAAACCCTTTTTTTTCCTAGTAGTATTGCTGCAACATGCACAGCAGACATAAGGAAAGGAGGCATTTTGTCAGCTTCTCCAGATGATCAGAGCAACGTATTAGCGTGACCAAGGCTGCTGTACAGCAATTTTAACTACATGTCTGAAAGATTGTTCAAGATTGTTCAGGCTCCAGTGATTGAAGTCTGACACAGCCTGCTAATCCCAGCTAATGAATGAGATCAGTCTCCACCTTAACTGCTGCCAGACATTAATGAAAGCACTTAAAAAAAGGCACCTTGGACAGACTCAACTTTGCACACACCCTTGTAGAGCAGAAACATTTGAAATCTGGAATAACAAAGCAGCTGATTTTAACGTGCTCACGGGGTTCTGAATGCAGGTTTTAGGAATGTCACCCTTCAGGTCTAAGCACACCTCCGGAGCGGTGCGCCTCAGCCAGCGCGCGCAGGAGACGCGCGCCGTAACACAAACCGATACAGTGCAAGGAGCACAGCTTGCAAAGAGCATTAATTATTCTGATCTGTTCTTATACAGCACTTTCTGTATGCAGACTTGCGTGCTTGTAAAGGTTTTAACTACAGAGCAGCTTTACCTGCAGGATCCGTTGGAACCTAATGAAACTGTGCCATGCTGTAGGCATTTGGGCAGAAAAGCCACCAGCTATCTACTGACTAAAAATCCCTCAAGAGCAATCTTTCACAAATGAGAAAAGTTAGAAAGATGCATATATATGTGTGTGTGTCTGTATTTATACATATATACACACAGGCGTGTACACAAACATATCCTATACTAGGAAGTGTGCAAAACTGAGCAAGCCTGGGGGGAACTAGCATAGGCTATGTGCAAGTGTCAACATTTAAGCAACAAAATTACACACCTCCTCTTCCTCTGCTTTGTCATTCAGGTCATTGTCATTAGAGGCACTAAAGGAAGTCACCTTAGGCTCCAGGTAGCAGAGGGACAGAGCGAGAGGAAGGGAAAATGTGAGTGAAAAAGGAATAGACTGGAAAGCAGACAGAAGCAGCACAAAGATAAGGAGAAAGGAGGGGATGAAGGAAGGAGAAGTAATAGGAACATAGTGCTGAAGGCCAGGAGGGAGGAAAGAGATGCAAACATCAGGAAGGCTAGGAAAAGTAATGTAACCATCCTCATCAAGCAGTGAACGGAAACTAAAAGAAAAGCATCTGATAAAGCTGAATGAGACACACAACTCGGTGCTTTTGTAGTCATCTGAACAGACTTTTCCCTCCACAGCAGGGGAGACTGAACAAGCTAGGGGTCTCATAGATTCAAAGGTATTATTCAGTGAAGCTATTTCATTTTTATTATGATCAGGTGTTTCTTTCATGGAATTGCACTCTGAGATGTCTGGGATGGTAAGGAGGGGCTCTCCAAAGGGGTCTTCCTCTGAAATATCTGAAAGCATGTCTATCTCAGGGACAGGTGACAGGTTTGTGAGGTGGGATGACACAGAATGGATGGGTAGTGATGGCAGGTGTACGTGAGTGAGCTGAAGAAATAAATTCTGTGCAGTGAAAAAATGAAAGCACAACAGAATGCAAGTTTGAAGGCACAAGAAGAGGGGAAAAAGAAGAAATTACTAGTTAGTGAAAATTTTTACTTAGAACTAGGGATAGCTCTACTAATGCAACAAAAGTGCCAAATAAAACCAGAAATCCCCATGTGTTTTACAAGCAGCCAACATGTTTACTTCTCTTTTGAAAGGGAACCCATTACAAACGTTTTGTTCCCAGGCTGTAAAGAACTGTGCACTTTTGAACTGTAATAGTTACTTACAACAGATGGAAGCGGACAGACATTCAAAGCTTTGGCAGAAAGGTCAGGGGACAGTACAGTACAGGAAAGACAAGCTGGCACTTTGATTCTTGAGTTTATAACCATTTCCTCTATGACTTGGAGAGAGCCAGAAAGGAAAAGAAGTATCTGTGCTGGGGGGGAAAGAAAGCTGTTCACAGAATTGGCACGTGTAACAAAACCTTACTGAACAGCTTCCTGGAACAACTTCCCAAAATACTGTGGGATTTTTTTCCTTCTTCTTTTGGCACAACATTGGAAGATGCTGCCACGTGGAAAACAAGGGACTTCTCACCATTTTACCAAGCTCACAGTCAAGACATAAGAATTCATTTTACCATTTTCCTCCAATAAAGAAACTCTGTGTGTGCCTTTTTCCTAAGCTAATTCCAAATTACTTCACTTGCCAGTGAACAAAAAAAATGCAACTGTTGGTATTTGTTCCCTTCCTACACTTGAATGCAGTGGGAACATGTGAACTGTGCAGACAAAGTCAGCAGTCCCTCCAGGAATCAAATGGGTAGTTCACTTGCAAAAATGTTTGAAAACAAAACTACTGTCAATATGTAAGAAAGTTCTGAAGAACTGCTAGAAAAAGAAATGATGCCCAAAAGAGAAGAGCAGCAGATTTTAGCTGACACTTTGGAAGGAAATTTTTACATCAAATCATACAAGATCTAAATTTAATTTTCTGACCTCTTCACCCAGCAGCTCAAACAAACAAGACAAATAAATGGTTGTTTGCAACAGGAACAGACCAAAGTACTCAACATTTCACAGATATTAACACTTCTGTCAACATACAAGGTCTTAAAGGATGCAATAATTCTGCAATGCCTACTAGAACAATACAGTTACCTATGGTAATTAAACACACTCACAACACACCCAACTTTGTAGAACATACATGTTTGTGGATATACTAACAGGATTTTTTTAAAGTGTAAGCAAACTAAGGTAACGAATAAAACACTATTTATCCTTTGGAATACTATTTTCAAGAACTCATGCAAGCTGGAAATTCACATTAACTTCATAGCAATAAAAGAAACCCTAGATCAATGCCATTCAAAAGTTTGTGCTCACTTTTGGTTATGTGCACCTACATTCAGTTAAACCTATAGAAAGCACTTGACAATTTTCTTTTAACATGGTGTTCTGTGTGATGCTCAAGTGATCAGCACTAAACAAACACAAATGGGACACACATTAAACAAACAAATAGTTTGGGTGTGAAAGTCAGCCATACCTTTCCATCCTGAGTCAATTCCAATTGTGGAGTTTTGACTGGGCTTACATCCTCTTTGCCACCTTCTTTTAACTTGGCCTGACCAGCAGCTTCAAGGTCAATAAATTTATCTCCAGAAGCCTGCCCTCCAGCAGCAGGGAAGTCTCTTAGACTTCGGTCTGAGATACCCATGGGAGCTATTGAAAACAGAATAATTTTGGTTAATTTGGGTAAATTGGAGTATTTTTTTAATAAGACTTCTTAGCAAAATGACTTTATGGTGATGTCAGTAATGAGCAATACAGGTTAGTTACTGAGCAATACTCTTTTTTGAGGTTCTTGGTTTTGCAAGAAGTCTGTGGCTCTCACTGCACTGATGTGAACAGCAACGTACCCTTGTCATATAATGTGCACTTGCTATAGCAGAGGAGAAAGCCTCACAGTATCAGGTAAGGTTCTGATTAGTCTTGGAAGGCAAATTGGAGGAAGTGTTCTTGTGACTGTGTAAATCACCATACAAAAGAGAAACAGACAACAGTGTTTTGGGGAAATTCAGTATTTTGAGAGGATGGTTTTAATGCAATATAGTGCAATATAGCTACAGATAAAACTGTCACAGTGTTTTTATTCTGGAACCTTATCAGAAGTGGTGCTGTGGAAACAACAGCTCAGTGAAAGACTTTTCTTCCCTCTATGCTTGCAAAAAATGAAAGAGGGAAATCCTGAATATGTGTATTTGGATATAGTCAAAGCACAGGATAGTGAAAGGCCTTAATTTCTTTTTTCTAATTTGATTCAGCATAATAGGATTAGTGAACATGAAGACTTTTTTTTTTTAAATCAGGATGACTGGCTCAGTCAAAACAGTAGTAATGAAATACATGAAAAGTCATTAAATTAAGCAGCTTAATCAACACAATTCAGATATAAATTTAATTCAACTAGCAATTTTCTGAAATACCTCCATATGCCTTGACTTTACAAAGCCAAAGTGCAGAAAGTTGAGAGAAAGAAGCATTTCTTGGAGTACCTTTGAGGGATATCATTTTTTGAAGACAGTCTCAGCTCCAAGTCTAAGCTGCTGAGAAGCTAAGGCCAGCTGATGGCAAATGCAGGATTTGGGATGTAAGGCTTTCAGGCCTTCATTAAGTAGCAAGTTCTTTAACTTAAGTTTCTGATCCTTTCCTGTGTAGCAAATAGTGCACTTCTTGGGTATACACCCCCCAATCTCCACAAATAACTTCTGATAAATCAAAGAGTAATTTAGGTTGGAGGGCACATCTGAAAGGTCAGCTAGTCCAACCCCCTTCTCAGAGCAGGTCCAATTAGACCAGGTCACTCAGGGACTTGTCCAGTTGAGTTTTGAGCATATCCAAGGTCTTGTAAAATAAAAATAAAAAACCCCAAACTTTTAAGTGAAATTTGCTGTGTCTCAGGCTGCTGGCACCCCCCAGTGCCTTTTGACTGGGCACCTCTGAGAAGAGCGTGGCTTCATCTTGTCTATACCTTTCCTGTAGGCAGCAATAACTCACTTACAGTCTTCTTTAAGCTGAAGGACCACAGTTCCCTCAGCCTCTCCATATGTGCTCCTAGTCCTCTGGCCAGCTTGATGGCCCCTTACTGGGCTCACTGCAGTATGTCAATGTCCATCTTATACTGGAGAGCCTAAAGATGAACCCAGTACTCCAGATATGGCCTTAGGAAAGTACTGGACAGACAGGAGTAATAATTTCTTCTAATGTGCTGGCTATGCACATGCAGTCATTGTTCTTTGCTGTGGGAGCACACTGTTGACTCATTTGCATCGTTTCCAGCAGGAGTCTCCACATCCTTTTGAGAAGAGATGCTTTTGGTGCAGCCAGCCCCCCACTGGCATGTATTTGTGTGTAGTATCACCCCTCCACCTCAGGGGCAGGCTTTGGATGTCCTTCTGCCGAATTTCACAAGGTTCCTTTCAGCTCCTGTCGATAACATGCAGTGGTCCCTCTAGTGAGGGCAAGGTGCAGGGTGGCACTAGAGTAACCCTTGCAAGGATGAGTACACAACTCTAGGTATTTGGGGGAAAGAGTGGCATGGAGCATCCTGTTCACAAAGGAGAGGCAGAGTGCAAGGTCACCCTCTACAGAATTTCTCGTCTCAAGGGTACATTCACAGTGTGAACCTGTATCAGGACAACTGCCTGAAGAGCAAACAATACACAGTTTACCAGTATTATAGCCTGCAGATGGCAATACCAGCAAACTGCCTTAAATGCTGCCAGGAATAGCCAGTTTCATTTAAGGTGAAACAAAAAAACAAAAAAGGAAAAGCAAGAGAAAAGGAAAGGCAAGAGCAATGTTTCACCATGCTCAACATTTTGTCTGTGATGATTCTGCCAGAATGAAATTTTGGACCTGAACACAGATGCATACACACCTTCATACTCATCTGTGTTCAGCAGATGATGCAGAAGGGGTCCCAGGAAGGCTTCCTGACACAATCTCAGAGTTGGGAAGAATTCAAATTGTTTCTAACCACAAGTAGTACAGTAACTAAACCAGAGCCAGATGGTAACACTGATGTAGCGACGAGTCTTGTGGTTGCCATGAGGACACATTACATGCCACCAGCACAAGCTCTTTTGCTTCTTATTTTTGCCTTGGTTCTCAGAAGGTAAGGCTGTAGGTTTCCCAAGCAAGTGTCACAGTTTGCTCATTTGACCCAGTATAGAAGAATGAACATTTGCAAATGTAAAAGTCTTCCAAGTAGAAGATTTTTTTTGAAAATAATTTATAGTTAACAGCTGAATTGTAGCTAAACTCTCATCACTGTCACAGTTGACTTACTCTACTGAAGCTGCATATGCCTGAATCCAAATCAAGCTTCACATCATTTTTCTACTTTGTTTTTATTCCAGAGCTGATTTAAAAGCAAAACATGCTTCTATATCTCTCACACATGCTACTGCTATATCTGCTTTTGGAAAACATGGCTGTTTCCAAAGGAAAACAGAAGGTATTTCTGCTCAAAGAGACCAAACACCAGTAATCACACAAAAATTTTAGCTATTCAAACAGCCTCAACATAACACTTTTTAACTCAACACAGAAGTAACTAATAAATAAACTAAGATAGTAATAACTGAAAGAAAATGATACAAAGCTAGAAGAAAAAAAAATTCACCCTTATATATTTGGTGCAGAGAGAGGCACTCAGGCCAACCCAGACACCAGAAGACTCACCAAAAGACTCAAACTCAATCAATCAATTCTAACCAACAGCATACAGTGCATTCCTATCTCATAAAACAGACAGCAGTGAACACAGATGATAATAAAGAATCCTCCACACATTCCCAGCAGTGCCATACAATTTAGGCAGTGACTTACTGTTCTGGTCACTCAAAACTGACACGTAACCAACGTGGCTGCTCCTCATATCACCCATCAGAAACTGAAATCCATAAATTTGTCAGTCAGCTTCTGGCCATCCATAGTATCAACATTTTTCAATGCTTTCCATATGAGAGTAGCAACATATAACGTAATCAGGAGGCTAAGAGACAAGTCAGAGGTCATACCTCCATCAAGGCTCCTGGAAACACGCTTGCTTGAAGTGCGCTCGAAGTAGGGGGCTGGTCTGTCTATGAGGTTGCTCGCCTGTCGCGTCTGGGCCTGTGTGCGCCCGCTGTAGCGGAACTTGGAACCCAAGGTTAGAAACTTTGCTTTTGGAGGCTGTTCTGGTGATACAAGTCTGGAAAGTAAATATGAGCAAAGTCAGTTAAAAAGGCTCTATTTTAGGTATTTAATGCAGTACTTCACAGCTATGTATTATATTTCAACTTTAGTTGACCATGAATGATTTATGCACTCCAAGAAAGGTTTCTACCATAAGCTCTGAGAAGAACTTCTGAACCAACACGTTATTTATTTGCAACTGAAGTGTTCTGATAGTCATGCTGTGGGAAATGTGATGGTTAAGCATCCTTATCTTTTGATGCCATCTTGGTTAAACAGCATTTTTTGTAGAAAGCTGAGGGCTTTATAGGCCGATGTAAAATACCTCCCAGATCTCTCACCTTAGAATATATAGTACAACATCCCACTTCTACTGTCTTTCCTTTATACTAAGGTACCAATACAGTAGTTGCTATTCCTCGAAGTTAGGGAATGGCATCCAAAAGCTGCATGGAAGGCTTTATCAAAAAAACCCCACAACACAAGTGAAAAAAAAAAAAGACTAGGCAAGCTGGATGCCAACAGTAAGCATTTTAACAAGCTAGATTCAGACACCAGATTCTTTATAATGTCATTTATAGGTTTATTATAGAAGTTGATGTTTGCAGGATATAAGGAAATGTGAAGAAAAAAAAAAAAGCAGCACATTGTGAAAAGGGTGATAAAGAGATTCAGTACTGAGTACTATTAATGCTGGTTATGTATGTTCGACTCTGTGTCGGAAAGCCCAAGTAACAACATGGCAGAATTTGCCATGAGGGATTCTGCTTTGTTCACCAGTTTTTAACATCACATGAATTTGAAGAGACAGGGCCTCTACAACTCTCTCAATTTCCTTCAGTTTGACACCTTCAAACTCTTAGCCATATAACCCTCAATGCTTGTTCTTTGTTTTTTGCAATCTGAGCTGTCAGCTTCAACACTGATGGGTACTCTTCATCCCATCAGCAAGGATGGCACTGGAACGGATACCACTGCAGCTTCTCTAGAAAGGTCTTTGATGTTCCTTCCTGGACCAAAGTAGTGCTGCAAATATATGGGCACCCAGCATGGCCATCTTTATGGCCTAGTCTCCCTCTGTAGAAAACCATCAGACTATTAGACAGAGCTTTTTGATTTGAGGATGTGCAAAGAACAATAAACTCACTGAACATTGGCTGCTTTCAAGCAGAACCAGCAACTACTGTGCCCTTTGTACTTAGGGTGGTGCAGACAGACAGGTGAATCTTAATAGTGTGCTGACTCTGTCCTACTCTTCTGAAGCATTTGCACAGGTAATGTATGTTTTAGTGGAATCTAATCCAATGTGTGTTAAAGCAGTATCCAGAGGTAGGTTTAGAAAACTTAAAGTAATTTCCAAGATATTTCAGCAAAACTGAAGGATTTTCAGACACCTAGCCAAAAGAACGGTGGGCTAGGTAGAAGGTTCTCTAAGGGAAGATGTTCACGGCTTTGTCAGACTGCTAGCCAGAACTAGCCAAAGATGCACACACCTGAACCCTGATCCGTTCCAACACACTGTGAAATAAAACAATTTAAGACAGACTAATCCACCCTTCTAGACTAACGGCCGATTTTTAAAAATCACAAGTATCTGGAGTTTCACTTGCAGTATTTCTATAAAAAAAGCCTCGTGAGATCTTTGTGACAATTTATTCCTCCACATTATTTCCAAGAGAGAGGTCATTATATATTAAGAGGAAGAAGGCTAAGAGGGTTTTTCCAAGGTTCTTTCTGTTCTTTATTTTCCAACCTTGGCAAGGCTACAGCATTAACTGTCATTTTTTCTCTTCCACCCTGCCGAGATAAACTTTTAATCTGGAAAAAACAAGAAAACAAATTACTTCCTGATTAAGGGCATTTGAATGGACAGTTTTGGGTTTTGGTTTGTTTGGGGTTTGGGGTTTTGGGGTTTTTTTTTGGCATTACAAACTTAATTATATAAAATAACTGAAGACTTTGCTTTTACGGTTTTAAGACATTCTGGGGAGACATGGAAACAATCATGGAAATTTCAAGTAAATCATCATAAAGCAGAATTATAAGCAGGTTTCTGAAGCCATTGGTTAAGACCCCGAGCTACAGACTAAGCTTACCTCAAAAGATTAATGTAGGTACATAGTCTGACTATATTTCTTAAAGTAGATTGTTGCTCTTTCAACATGGTACTGGAAAGCTATAAGATTAAGCTGATTCAAGTGAGTCCAATGCCTCTTGACTGTCATTTTCAATATAGTTCATTAAAAATATTTATAAAAAACTTCATATATTGGCTGAATTTCCCATAAATCATAGGAAAACAGATCTTAATGTAATTATTTGAGAAGAAAATGAAACATTGTAAAAGATAACACAAGGAACCTTACAATGTTATATAGGGCATGTCAAGAGATCTGGAAGCTAAAAACGTACATCTAGATTGAATACATTCTACTGTGGCATCACATACAAGTTGTACATAGGCTCTAAATAAGCTACAGTCTCTTGGACTGTAGCAATTTCTTTCTGCTTTTTATCTTTGGAGAAAAATAGAGCTGGATTTATTTTACTGTTTTTAAATCAGGATGAAAGGTTTGGAGGATTTTCTGTCTGATGACATCAGTGGAGTATATGGATTTTACAGAACGCTTCAAGTATGTGTTACATAATTCTTGTTACAATGTCATTCCTGGTTAGAAAAAGCCACTTCTGATTGGAATAAAATCCAATTATTTTTATTATGTCAGAATTTCTGTAGTAGCATTTTTGAGAAGTGTTAATACATATTCAATACTTTTGTATTTCCAAATAGTAGTACTCAGTTTAGGATTTTTTTACTTCGATATTTGTTTTTTCCTTATTCAGGTCCATTTTATTACTATAAAGAACTAGAGTTTCCCAGGAAAGCAGATCACTGCATAAATTATTCAATAGACACTGATAAACTTTCCATTGCAGACAGAACTGCATGCTATTCGTGGTAACGGACATCACCGGCCAAAGCAGTCTTTGGATTTAGGAGCAACTGAATGGTGGACTATGTATCTTAAACTTAACTAATTAATTTTATCAAAAACCATGAAAAAATATCCTTTTAAATTATGCATTTTGAGACCGATTGCTAATCTCAGCATAAATTCTAACATTGCATTCTAGAATAGTCTACTTTCAACAAAATTACTGACAGCCATCCAGTGAGACAGTTGCAGTAACAAACTGCTGAGGTCTCACCGTCTCCAAGTTCCCTGAAGGTCTCAGTTTAGCAAGTACATTCATCTTAGGTTAGAATGCAGCAACAGGATGCATCAACCTTACAACACCTTTTTTTCTTTTTTCTTCCAAATAAAAACCCACTGTGCTCAGAAGTGGTTGAAGTTCAAGCCAGAAACTCAGATTCAATGACTATTCAATGCATAAGAGATTCAACCTAAATCAGTGACTCTTAAGCTGCATAGGGGCACACAACTCCCTCATGGAGTTCGTGCTACTATAAAGGTCAACTGAAGATTATTCAATTTCATTTTCAATGGATAAAGTATAAAGAGAAACAACTCTGTGGCCTGTTGTTAAAGGGTTTACCAACAGATCATAATTTCAACGACCAATTCATAATTTTATACATTTATCAGTTGCTGGTGAAAAAAATGCAGAGAAAGTTAGGGAATATTCCCTGAACAAAAACTAGTCTGTTTTTAAACCGAGTCTCTGTTCTTTGAAGGATGACTGTGAACTCAGCCCGGCTTATAAATAAGGAAAAATTCCACTATAAGCATTTACACTCAGAAGAACATTCTGAAAAGTGAAGTGAATGAAGATTACTGTCAAGCCCTGAGAGCTTCTTGTGAAGGAGTACAGTGGTTTTCCAGATCCTCACTCTGAAGAGTTGATCTCTCAGCAAGTCGTACATATGATCACTAGTTAGTTCCAACCTGTTAGCACTCAAAGTTTAAATAAAGCAGTTCATTGTACTTGAGACTTTCTGAATTGGTGGGTTGGAGTCAATGATTATTAGGGACTCTTCTGTGCAAGAGGATGAGAAATGAAGGGCCAGGAGAGGGAAATATTCTTTTCTTTCCTTGTATCCTTTAAAAGAAACATATAAGCATACCTGGCAAAGTGGGGGAAGCAGAGAATTACCATTTACCTGAAGAAAGTATGGTGCTCCACACAAACCTTCCATAACCTTTTAGCAGCCCGATGGTTTGGCAGCTTGAACCCAATAGTGCTCTCAAACTGTTCCAGCTGGAAAGAATCCACAAACAAATTAACCCATTTCCTTAAGCTAGCTATTAACTAGCAGGCAGGGTTCAGATAGTTCCACTCCTGTAACAAGCTGTAATTCTCCTGCCATAAGACTTCGTAAGATTTAAAAAAGAGTAATCAGAATTTCCAGCCTTTTAATAAAATTATACTTGGCAAGCTAGTCATGATTGGTAATTATCACATTATCACTTCCTATCTGTAGTAATGACTCTTTTGAGAAATTCAATAATACTTTATTGTTCCTTGCTGATTTTCTGACTGGCTGCCCAATGTATTTATTTTTAAACCGCATGAAGTAATTGCGCTGCAGGTTGTGCTGCACACTTCCCTTGGATCTAACAAGTCTGAAACCCATACTGCAGTTCAGCTTACCTTATCCATTTCACTATACAACTTTCTCAGCAAAAGTATTACACCTATGCATCATCAGTGAGTACAAGAACAACAAAACTGTATTTCAAAACTTATAAAACTACAATGTTGGTATTGTACTATTTGTATTCAGACTTCTGTTTTATTTGTTCACACATTAAAAGCTACTTTAAACATTTTAGAGTATAATCTAAAAAAACCAAACCATTAGTGCTTAACGTTTTGCTTTTTGTTAGATTTCCAGCGACACTGTGTTCAAAACACAACCCTCCCCTCCTTTAGCAACTCCCACAAACTTATAACTATATTTGAAAAAAGTTGGATCCACTATTTCCATGACAACAGAGAGTTATAACATTCTACAGTACGTCTCAAGCCTTTGGTTAGACCTATACAATTAGATGCATTGACCTTTAGTGAATAACCCAAAGAGGAAGAGAAGCTGGTTCTCTCCCAGGGCTGCAAATTTGTATGGACAGTAAGAACATGGCCAGTACAGTAGCTTTCCCTGTAAAAACTATAAATTAAAAACTACAAGATGGCATCTATTAACAAAAGAAAATAGATTTTCTTCTTGGTTTGGCATTTACTAACGAAGGCAAGTGTTTAACACTATCAGTAAAATCTGAAGAGGAAAATACAATGTTCTTAGTTTATGCTTGAATCCAACATAAGCCTGTGAGGACATCTGGGGGAAAAAATGAGGACATTTCTAGCTAAGCAACAAGGAAATGATCTCACAAAAGAAAAGTGCTACTTACTTCTGCTGGCCTGACTTTGATGTAGAAATTACTTCGCTTATAGGAAATCTTCAGAATTTTGGGCCAAGCGAAGCGGTTGATCCGGAGTCTGTCTTTGTAAATGAGCAGCCCATTAGCACATACACCCAGCATGATATCCACACCTTCAGAATCCTGTCACATAGGACACAATTTCATAAAAATCAGTTTAAAGGACATTCCAAGCAAGTAGTTATTGTTGGCATACCTTGAGGGAATAATGCAACTAGGACTGGTTTCATATTCAAACCTGAAAGAGCTTGACAATGAGATTCTTAAAACAGAAACAGCCAAGGAGATTATTTTTACTGGAAAACCTTGAAGCAATGGCTTTGGCAGGCTTCTATCTGCATATGCCACAGTTCTTGGAAATTCTTCAATATTCTGGCAACAGGGACTAAGCCAATAACTTAGAAGCAAGGAGTGGTGTGGTGGGTGCACTACCAATATTTTCAATGACTATTAAAAGAAGAAAAATTAAAACTAGGCCTTTCCAACTTAAAAGTCAATGAAAGGCTGAATAAGCTGGTGGTCATGATCACCTGCTAATCCAATAGAGCAATGGGTAGTTGTCTGAAAATGTCAACACAACGGTTTCAGTCCAAGTTCTGGTAGGCCAGGTGTTTCTCAGCACTCTGACAATGTTTGATGCAAGTTTTACAGGCTACAAAACTCACTTACTGATAAGGCTTCGCTGCCCGGTACCACTACACAATAGAGCAGAATCTCATGTTGTCAGCAAATCAACTGCAGAAAATGCTGTCACTGACATGAAAAAGTTGCTTCTAGCAGCTGGAAGCAGATTCTGGCAAACATCAGTTCTAACACTTGCAGTTACTTCACTATGGTGAAAGAAAGCTCCACTAAGATGCTACAAACTTAAGTTCCTTAAGCACTACAGACCAAGTGAGCTGCCATGCCACACTTGTGTTAAAGAACGAAGGCATGTTACAGACATAGTTACCACAGGTGAAAAATTTAAGTATAAATCTTTCAAGTGTTTCTAACAGAACAGAAAGGAAAGCCTATGGAAAATTGCAAAAAACAAGTGCACAATGTTGCCATAAGAAACACAATTAAAACAGTGTTTCTCCACTACTTCAAATCCTGGTTTTCCTTTTTCACAATGGGACAGACATTCTTCTGATGCATTAACTTTTTCGACTCTGGATTTGTGCGAGGGACTGGGAAGGGGTTGGGTAGTTGGGTCTTTAATTAAAAAAACCACCTCCCACTAGAAATGCATGTTTGGTTTGACCTACCCAGAGGAATGGAAAAAGCACCAACCACTCTCCTCCTCCTCATCCCCCCTCAACCTTCCTTCCCACCCCACTCTGGTTTTATCTGTGTTGGTATTACAAAAACAATGATGTGTTCTTTAACACTTTACTTTATGGCCCCACATCTCCTTGGTATCAAAAGCCTGACATTTAAAATATATTTAGCAGCTCTTTTGAATAATGTTTTTCTTCCAAGCTGCAAATATATCTATGCATTAAATAAACCTAAATTTAAAATAAATTCTAAGGATGTTATAGCTGTAAACTGAGTAATTATCATGACAACGAGAGAAAAGGCTTATACCTCAGCACTGAAAGTATACAATTTTTAAAATAATTTCTGTATACTACATTTTGGGATAGAAATGCTTAGTATTAAATAACAAAAACAAGCAAAAAACAAACCCCAATACCTTGGCATGATGCAAATCCACTCCATACATGGAGAGTCTCTTAGCATTTTCTAGGAACTGGGAATCCGCCTGTGCTGGAGTCAAGCCCCTAAAACCATTGAATAAGCCTTAAGTGTATTGACAAAAGAACTGAGAATCAAAAGTGAATGGAATCCTGGAATTCAGACACACAGAAAAGCCTCACATTGTAAGGTATCAATAAATAGCATTTTTGCCCTAAGGGGAAAGTGTTCTTTCAAAGCAGCAGTGATTTCCACCTTCACCCTTTGAAAATATTTTAGCTGTATGTTGCTTAAACATGCTTAAATTCACATGCTCAGATAAAAATATATTCTCCAGAAGTTCCCTTCTTAGATCTTCATGAAGCTAATATTTTCAAACTGAAATTTTTAAGCCCACAAATGAAAGAGGTTCTAGTTACTTAGCAGAAGATTCCCAAAGTAGCACTAACAGCTTAGCAGTTTTACCCATTCTCTTCAGAGAGCTGACATAAAAGTGATGACACATGATTTCACATAGCCCCGCCGTATCTGACACACCTGTGTGTTTTGTGTAGCTCAGCTACCTTCTCTTCCATTTCTTGAGTTTGATTGGGTGCTAACTGGAATTCACTGATATAGTCCCTGCGGTGCTCCTCTGGGTCATGGTCACCCAGCTCAGCCTGGAGGGTGTATGAACCCAGGAGGGCGTGAGTCACGAACGAGCACGGCAGTCGACCAGAGGCAATGTCCTGACGAAGCTGTAGGCACAAGAAATATCTACAAGACAGAGGAAAGGGAGAAAAAACAAACAAAACCAAGAACAGACAAAGTTACCAACAGCAAGGTTATGATAGGGACAAATTTATCAAGATGCACCTAATTGTGTAAGCATCTCTTAAAAGAAGTCAAGGTGACATTAATAATTTTCTACACTGTACAGTGTTTAAGCATTGTTGCCACACAACACATTTTACTTCAATTTTTAAGAGGTGATATTATTTCCATAGATAATAAGAGCAAGAAAAATTCTGTTTTCCAAAATAAATGGATGAAAACCAGTATCGTTTACCAAAAGCTGACCAAATTTCCCTTTGGCTTTAAAATTCAAACTGTTCTATCCTTTGCAGTTCATGAGCTAATGAAGCCATGGAATACACAAAAGTCTGGGTTAGTTCTGAACCCATAATTGCTGTCTTCAAACCATGTATGTATTAACATTTAATATTTCAGGTACTGCATACTGTCTTCTACCAAATTTAGCAAGTTCACATTAAGCAGGCATCATACCCTAGCATAGATTTTTAATGTAAATAAAAACACAGTTTACAAGTGAAGCCTAATTTTTAACAAATGTAGCTTTAAGCTGTACCCACAATTTAAAAGCCAGTCAACTTGCTGAAAATGTTCATAGAAAAGAAAGACAGCTCTTTTAAATACTGTTTGTACTAAGCGGCTTGGACTGCTTGTAGCAATGTATCAGCTACACAGTCGTGTAGCTACCCTATTTTGTGCAGAACACTGATAGGGTGTGATGTGTAGTAACATATATCCTGTCTCAGCAGAGTCAGCTAGGTCCAAAACAAAACCAAGTGTTTAGGTCTTCTGTAATACCTGAGCGTCAATTCCCTGCACTCTACCCACTGGTTATATTAGTCTTGCAATGGCACTTTTTAGGTGCTAGGCATCCTCTGCATTCTAAGTATTTTTATCCGAGAACTTTGGAAGAGTATTATTTTCAGGTTTTATTATGTTTTAGGGTTTTATTGAATGCAGATGTATAAACTTAGATTTTTGCCGACCTAGCCTAGATTATCACTGCAATACCTTGGATCACTTGAGCGTTGCTGTTAATATCGACATCACCATGGCCCGATTCGCAATTTAATAAAGCAGCTGCCCAACAATAAACCACTGGCTTCTTTCTTTTATTTGCATCAAATCATTCCCCACTTATCACTGAATTCTACTTCCTCAGGTTTCTTACTCAAGTTTTCACTTTGCCTTTTCAACCTTGCTCCTAGTTGACAGAAGAACATCTGTAGTGCTCTAGAGTAACAGCTAAACCTGTTCTGGCTTCCAGGAACTTAAGAAGAAATTTTATATGGCCTTCAAATTAGACTCACATAATTTCTAAATTTAAAATCAGAAAATACGCATACCTAGTGATGTCTTCAGTCAACTGTGAAGGATCAGGGGGATAAAACTTCACATTAAATGTGAATACCCAAGGTAAACCTAAACATGAAAAATGTTTGATTGTTAATTTCAAACAGGCTGAAGCAAAGAATGAACCTTGCTGGAAATTTTTAGGCAATCATTTAGATCTTAGAACACTGAAATCCTGAGGAAAATTTTATAGTATAGTAGTAAGAAGCACAGACTATTTTCATGCTCAGGTAATAACACATATACAGGGAAGATTAGCATGTTATAAATTATTTTTAAAGCATGTGTTACAGCAAGTTTAAAAATGTCTTCTGATGTTTACATATTTGAAAGCTACCATATTAGCACTTTAGAGATATACTGTGTTCAAAGACACTTGCATTGAATTTCTGTTCATTGCCCATTCCTCCTGTTTCAACTGACTTTTCGTCTCAGAGACCGTACAATAACAATGAACATCAGGCGGCAAAGCGAGGCCTCTGTTGTATACCACAGAAAGACAAGTACTTTATTCCTATTCATCCAGAACACATGGAAACCAAAAAATATTAGCTATTCCCCCTTGAAAATTTTTGAGAAACAAGACCTTTAGTTACTACAGTAGCACTGCTATTTGAAGTTTAAAATCTCACGTGTTAGAACTGATAACACCACATGCAATTTTTTTTAGGCAAAAGCACACTTAAAATTGGATTTGTAATTTGGCATGACATAAGATGTTGCCTTAAGTCACAGCTCTAGTTTGAAACAGTTTCATTAGATTTGAAAGCTGAAGTCACTCATCAATAACAACACATTCTCAAACTGTTACTCTACCAGTATTGTAACACCAAGTACAGAAAATACGTTGCAAAGTACTAATAACCTGACAAAATGTAGAACTTTGCTAATTCAAACAGATATTATTAAGTACAATGCAGGCAGATGTATGTAACAAAAATCCCAAAATAGGAGCCTAGGAAAAGAATGCAATAGTTTGGCTTTTCATGCTCCTTGAAAGCAAATGCAGCTGAGCTTTATCACATCTTGACAAAGTAACACTATAATGTAGATCTGCTAAAAACACTAATGAAACAATGAAGTAGCCATTTTTGTGTCTCTCCTGCCTTGTCTCCTAATGCCAATAATATTTTGAGGGAAGATCTAGCAAAAGTAATCCTTGGTAAAAATAGTAATAACTTTATAAAGCTTGTTAATGGTGAGTTTTGGACAGTAAACAATATTTTAAAACTATCCTATATAGATTAAAACATGTTCTGGAAAAAATAAAGGTGCATTTTAACAGTAACAAAAAAGCCTGAAATGTCATTTCCAACACTCTCCTAGAAAAAAAGTGTGCTGACATTTGTTTATTTTCTCAACAAAGCCTTATTTTAAATTTTTCTCAGCTATTAAAGGTGATGAGGTCCTTTGTGTCAAAATGTCTAATGTCTTTCAACACTTGAAAAATTATTTCAGATTTTCAGACATGACTGTTCACTGCAGCACTTCAATTTCTGCTTAAATGTGAACCTCATTCTCTACCTGGCTGTTAAGTCATTTCCTTTCGAGAGCTCAGGGTTTTAGCATATCTTAGTGTTCCCAGTTACCAATTATTTATTAGAATAACAACTTGACTTACAAAATAAGGCAGGACTCCTTAAATGAGAAAGTCTAATTTATCAGCTGTACACATAGAACTCCGGTAGGTACAATATGCCTCACTGCATCATCTACTGCAATCCAGTGCAAGACAGAATTATGACAAAAATATGTCTAACCTTAATACACATTAAAGCCAGACCTTCAGACCACTTCCATCATTTCTCTCCCACAAAATCAGCATAATTTAAGGAAAAGTTGCTGATACTGAGAAATCCAAAGTGATGAAGAGAAGCAATTGGGCCAAAAAAAGTCTACGCAAAAAGTTTTTAGGGAAAAAAAGTCGTCAGGGTCGTGGAACAGGCTGTGCAAGATACAGCTGAAGAATGAGTCTTTCCACACGGGTACTGACCCAGTCTTCAGATTTTCCTGGAATGAAGCAATGTCTCCTGGTCTAAAACTACCATGAAACTACTCACAGATGGATTTCTGCTTAACCTATTTCTCTTTTTTGTCAGCATTTCTACAGTTAGCTTTCAGAAAGCACTGTAGCCAGACACCTAGACACTATTTGAATTAAAAAAACCCAAACAAACTGTATTTTTTTTAATAAAAAAACTGAAGAGAACATAAATCCTCTGAATCCATGTGAAAAATGTCAGTGTCTATTCATACTACTTCCCATAGCTAATCCATAGAAAAAAAATGCTGTAGTTGACTTTCTACTGAATATTTTCTGGACAGTTGGTGACCTTATATTTTGCCTGATTACTGAAAGCACATTTATCCCCTGACTATAGACTAGCAAGTATATTACAATGTGCACAGTCTATATTTATACTTCACACTACAGCATACTGTTTATAGCCACACAATGGTTGCATACAAATGTAATTGTCTTCACACAATAATAGACACTATTGCTGGTGCTTTGAATTGGTGGCCATGACAAAGAAAAAAAATAATCTGATATTTAAAATGATAATTACTATTCTGTCCCTGATAAGGCTCTCTGTTTTGATGTTTAATAATACGGGCTATAGAAATGTCAAAAATGTTTCTAGCCAACTTGGTACCTCAAAAATGCTTCTGCTGCAACTTTAGGCACATTCTTAGAGAAAAAGAATGCAATATAACCAACCAGCAGCATACAATTAACATGATTCATCCCATTCAAACCCAGAAGTCAGTAAGGGTTGTTTGATTTTGGTTGGGTTTTTCTGTGTCCCTGTCCCCCACCCCTCCATAAAGGCTTTTCCTGGCTTTTACTAAAGATCCTTCTGTGTCTCAGCTAACATTTTTTGGGTACTGTGTGACTAGGAGAGATACACTGCTCTCAACCAATGTAAAAACCTAAGAAAATTACTACTTCTATAATTTTGCCTAAGTTACCTTCAAGAAAATTAGAGAAATAAGATCTATATCCAAAAATATTTTTAAAAAGACCCCTGAGTCCAGCCAGCCCTTGCTGGACTAACAAGATTCAGCTCCAACTCAGACATCTCCAAACCACAGAATCATTCTTTATAATTAGTAGACTTACAGGAGCACTTCTGCAGGACAACTCTTCCCTGGCAGAGGTGCTTATTTCTTCTCACCAACTTCAACCTAGTGTGATTATCTTAGTTTCAAGTTAGCTACCTACCTGTAAAAATTGTAGCTATTTACATAAAAGAGGTGAATAAAATGAAATGATCACCCCAATGTTTTGATGCCTGAGCTTAACCCTGGTTTATTAGCATTAAAATCAGACAGCTTGAGCTGTGCATTTAAAATGCAAGCCTGTCCCTTAATGATGTCTATCTTTCCTCAGCATTTTAAATACAAACTTTAAAAAGTACTTTTTTAAAAACAGTTTAGTACACTTGCAAAATTATGAACTCATGATAGATTATTCTCAAAGAATTGTATTTATAAATTTATCACCGTTTGGTCTACTGCATAGTTTGAAAATACACATATTTAATTACATCATTATCCTTCCCCATCATCCTCTTTCCTGAGCAGTTAAGATGTTTAGGCTGTATTGCACAATGTACAACAGAAGTAAGGTCAAAAATGTATTTCAACCCCATGACATTCCCAGAATTACCTTAATTGTTGGCTACATGTCTCAAAGACAAGGCTGGTATTCCATTTGGCTGTTTCTAAGTTCTCCAATCTGAATGACTGGATGCCCATAAACAAAAGGATGTTGAGAAGAGTCTTCAACAGAAATGAGGAGCAAGGTTTAAACTTGCAGCCCAAGATATGCCACCAGCTGCCTTACCTACTGTAGGGTTTCCTCTGTTCTAATCTACTTCCACAGAATTGCAGAGGTTTTGCCTCACCCTCTCAATAATTAAACTGAATCAAGAAGAAAATTAAGTTTTTTTGCCTTCAGTCCTTTAGCTAATCTACCTTTTTAGAAACTACAACTACAACTTACTACAACCATTCTGATTTGGTAAATTTTATGCCAGTGGACATTGTTTCATACACTGCTGAAATTTATTCCTGTACATACAACACTACTGACTCCCTTAATAGCCAATAGAAAAAAGAAAACAGGTATTTGCTTGTTTGGTTCCCATTTCAGAATGTACTCATTCCCCTCCTGAAAGTGCCTGTTGCCTTCAGAAAAGCAGTGTCATTACCTTAGATGGACACAGCTAGCCTAGATTAATCTAGGTACAGTGATGAGCTTCTAGAATCTTGCTAGCTAAGTAAGCATTCTCCTGACAAAAGACATCTTTGCAATTAACTTCAATAACAAAATAGCATAAATGTGTCCTTTATCAGGTGAGAATGCACAAAACACACCCCTACACCAATCTATTCTGCTCTCAGGACATTCAAATTCTCCCCATTTCTTACAAGATAAAGACAGGATGTGTGATATGGAAGTTTCTATATTGTATCATAGAATTTTGCAACAAAAATACCAAGCATGATGCAGACTAGAAATAGGTTTAATTGATATAACATTACTTTCAATTTAAGCACTATTCCACACAGTGTGGAAATTAAATAACTATTTGGAAGAGCATAAATTATAGTTGCAAAATTTGTGAAAGACTACCTCATTTTGATTTACTTCAATTACACAAACAACAAGAACAAAGAATGAGACTTCCCAAAAGTGATGGCTTGTAGAGTTACATCTCTAACGTTCTACCCATGATATAATTGTGAACATTAGAATTGCAGACAAAAGATGAAACCAGGATTATGTAGTTTACTCATTCAACCCAGTTACAATAAGAGTAATGAAAAAACCTACAGACAAAACTGAGTGGAACTTCATGTGTAGTATGGGAATGGATAAATTCTCAAATTAAATTTTTATATAAGAGTGAACCACCACACTTTCTGTGGAAGTCTGGGATTTGACTATGTTGACTTTCAAGGTCAATTGCTAATGCTTGTACCATCACCATATCCAAGCTGAAACTCAATTTTACAAAAGCCTGAATACACTTTAGGTGTAGCAATTTTCAGGAAGAAAGTGACAGAAATTTAATTACCCTACCTGTCCCTGATTGAATTAATTAGAGGTTTTACATGCCAGTAGATATCCAATTACATGAGTCGAAAAAAGTCAAGAATTAATTTTCCTGAAGAGAATAGGCAGGATGAAGGCAAACAAGCTTCTTGCCACCTTTGTGGCCCTGAGAACAGAGCCAGTAATTTGTGGACCAAGTTCATTAGCTGAAGTAACATCAGTAATTGCCAAAATCCAACATAATTGCCCAGCCAAAGGCCAGCCTGAACAAATGCAAGATCATATAGGAGGCCTCAGGAGCCTGACTTAGCAAGAGACAGCCTGATGCAGAACGTGATTTGGGGGAGACTACAGGATCCTTATTTTGTCTCCCCAGTCACAGGTGGCACATACATCCCCAGTGTGCAGAGTACTGGATTTGTTCACATGCCAGAGAAATAGAGATTGTTATAAATATTAAGGCACAACAGATATGCTGAACTCTACTTCCAAGTTTGACTTATTTATGTGTCCCATCAATGCATCTGTCTAGATTTGCTTATCTAGCATGCTAGTGCTTCAGTTTGTGCTGCACAAGAGAAAATTATTTTATTTCAAATGTTCAAATAGACTAAAAGGTTTTACTATAATTGGGTAGTTTTGTACATAAAATTACTGTTCTTCATTACTCACATATTTACTACTTATGTAGTTGGGGGATAAAATTTGTTTTGCAGTACATCCCAACATCTGGAAACTTTAGCACAATGACTGAGGAACACAAGTGACAGTATGCTCATTACTTGCAAATTCTTGTAACCAAATTTCATTTTAAAATCATTAAAATGATGTTCTTACTTGGTGGTTTGCATTATACAGTACACCTATCAACTCTGAAGTGCTGGAAAAAAATCAACTCACAATGCCTAATTCACATTCCCTTAAAATATTTTTTTCTAGTGTGTATTATACAGTATTAAAAAATATTGTGTATGTCATCCAAAATATTTTCAGATCAGTTCCTACACTTCAGACTCATGATAGCTACAGCCATGCACACCACTACAGAAGATAATAACAGAAAGTATCAAATATCAAAGTCAAAAAGCCCCCACCTTTAGCCCACTTGGGCAACTAATAGGTTTTTACTGAAGACCCCCAGAAAAAGAAGTTCCAATATCAGTAACTTAAATTAAAAAGATGGTCTCTATTTGCAGAAGTATATTAGCACATTTTCTATTTTAATGTCTGGCTTGCTTATATGGTAGCATGTCAATAAAAAAACCAACCCAATCACTTCTAAAGAAGCTTCTGTGACTTTTGTGTCTTCACTGAAAATAAAAATCACACCTTTCTAGTAAGGGATTCATCGATTGGGAACGGTCTAAAGAAAGCAGAATTAAGACCAGTAGGATTTCTGGAAAAACGGGACTGTTGCCTTAAAACAGGAAATTAACAATAGTAAAGACAACAACTGTTTATCACTGTAAATAACACACTGCTGCTCTTAATTACAAGTACTTCCACTGGATCACATTGCCCAGAGTCCAAAATCAGTTTCTGAAATACCTTTAATTTTTCTTGTGTTGACATGTGAATCTCAATCATCCGCTCCCCATTTACACTTCCTATCAGGCACTAAAAGAAGGTTTCCATCAAAACCCAAACAAAAAACCTGCTGCATTGGCCAAAAATGAGTAAAACAAGTAGAAGAATTCCAGTAAGAGCAAAGGCTATCTAGCACTTCTTAGTGGCCACTTATTTTCCAACATGTATATGAAGGGTATTTTCTAAATTTACTCTCCACACACACACACCCTATCTACTACAAAAGCTACATAGCTGCTGAAGATTTTTGACACTTTTATGCAAACAGAGTAAAACAAATTACTCATTGTGTATTGAGTATACAAAGTAGAAGAACTTCTCACATGGATTCAGTCTGAAAAGCACTGTGGTGAGACATTCAAAGATTATGCTTTCTATTCCACTTCCTTTCTGGAAATGATAGGACACATCAAGAAAGCGAATGCTGGACTGATCAGGACTGAAAGACACACATTTCCTGTACAACACTGATTCTCTTTCTATAGTTTCTTATTCTCCTGGTGACTCTTTGAAGTTAAAGTCCTATAGCAACAACCATGATCACCCTTCCAAGGTGACATTCTCCATCCCATAACCCAAATATATCAACACAAAGTAGAAAAACATCTACTGCTTGCAAAAAGATCAAATATTAGTCACACACAACACAGGGAAATTTTAGGGCAGTACCTAGTATAATGATTAACTTCTATAGCACAAGGCCAAGTGATTCTTTCTCTCCTTGGACAGTGGACAGAAAAAGCAGCTTTGCTTTCTGTTGTAAGGCTGAATACATCATTTCAGATAGAAATTATTTTAATGCTGTAAGCATACGATTTAGTTGACATCCAGGCTACTAAGCTTATGAAAAATAGTTCTATGAGGAAATAAAAGAATCATAACATCTGAACTAAAGTACTTACTTCGAATTTGTCTCTTAATTTCCTTCGAAGAATCTAGCCAGTTCTGGAAAAAAAAAAAAATCACAACCAGCAGTTAAAAAGAATTTCACACTGAATATGGTGAAGTAATTTCATACAGTGCACTTAAAGTTTGTACTGGTCAGACATCTGTTCTACTTTAAAATAAGTAAGAAAGTTCTAAAATTGCACTTGTGATTTGCTAGCAAGTCTCCTCACCCATGCACATAAATGAAACTGTGTAAACCCACTGCATTCATGGGTTGTCTTGTTGCTTTAGACTATATACACCCTGGAACTTTTGAGACGTGGATAGTCTCACAGTGCAGGTGGCTTAGCACATTACATTTGACAAATGCAAATTTCTCTCATACTTTTTATTGACATAAGCAGACTTTTCAGAAATGGCTATGCAGTCTCTACACGTCTGTGCTTACATACCCACTTAGAGTTACTCAAGACAGTATTTCTCTTGAACTCCAGAGACTAATTATTTTCATCATTTGTCTTAAAGTATATACACACTTTCATTCACTGGAGGCTTGCCAATGTGCTGCCCAGCTACAAGAAGGGCTGGAAGGAGGGTCCTGGGAACTACAAGCCTACCAGCCTGACTCCGGTACCAGGGAAGATTATATGGAAGATATTATCCTGAGTGTGCTCACCAGGCAAGTGCAGGACAACCAAGGGATCAAGCTCAGCCAGCATGAGCTCATGAAAGGCACATCCTGTATGACCAACCTAATCTACTTCTGTGACCGCTTAGCGGATGAGGGAAAGGCTGTGGATGTTGTCAACAGGGACTTTAGTAAAGCCTTTGACAGTGTCTCCCACAGCATTCTCCTGGAGAAGCTGGCACCTTATGGCTTAGACAGGTTACGCTTCTCTGGGTAAAAAACTGCCTGAAGGGCTGAGCCCAGAGAATTGTGGTGAATAGAGTTAAATCCAGTTGGAGGCCAGTCAGAAGCAGTGTTCCCCAGGGCTCTGTCTTGGGACCAGTCTTGTTGAATATCAGTGATCTGGATGATCACTTTGTAGATGAGACCAATTTGGGCAGGAGTATTGATCTGCTCAAGGCTCTGCAGAGGGACCTGGACAGGCTGGATTGAGGTCAGCTGTATGAGGTTCAACAAGGCCAAGTGCCAGGTCCTGCACTTGGGTCACAATAAATCCATGCAGCACTACAAGCTCAGGAAAGAGTGGCTGGGAAGCTGCCTGGAAGATAATGACCTGGGGGTGCTGTTAGACAGCCAGCTGCACATGAGCCAGCAGTGTGCTCAGGTGGCCAAGAAGACCAATACCATCCTTGCTTGTGTCAGGAACAGCATGACCAGCAGGACCAGGGAAGGGATTGTACCCCTGTACTCAGCTCTGGTCAGGCCACACCTTGAATACTGTGTTCAGTTTTGGACCTCTCAGTGTAAGAAGGGCATTGAGGTGCTGAAGCATATCCAGAGAAGGGCATCAAAGCTGAGAAAGGGTCTGGAGCACAGGTCTTACGAGAAGCTGCTAAAGGAACTGGGGCTGTTTAGCCTGCAGAAGAGGAGGCTGAGGGGAGACCTTATCACTCTCTACAACTACCTGAAAGGATGTTGCAGTGAGATGGGTCTCTTCTCCCAACTATCAAGAGATAGGACAAGAGGAAATGGCCTCAAGTTGAATCAGGGGAATGTTAGATTAGATATTAGGAAAAATTTCTTCACCAAAAGAGTGATCAAGCATTGGAACAGGCTGCCCAGAGATGTGGTCTAATCACCATCCCTGGAGGTGTTAAATGGCATTTCAGGATATTGTTTAGTAGACATGATGGTGTTGGGTTGACAGTTGGGCTTTATGATCTTATAGGTCTTTTCCAACCTTAAAGATTTTATGATTCTGTGATTCTCTTCAGGCAGTACAAATGAAGTCAGCGTGTCACGTTTAGATGTCTCAATACCAAAACCATTGTTGTATCACCTGTGCAGCCCATTAAATAGCTCAGAGCATTTCAGTTACTGCTGATAGGGGCAAAGACACTTTTTTGTGACTGATTACCCAAAAACACAACTTTGGGAAGTGAGACTAAGAAATTATGAATGTCCATTCATCAGTAACTCAGACTATCCTGTTTACTCATTTCTACCCTTAGATGTCAGAAAGTAAACTGAATGAGAGATGAGAAACATAAGCCTTTTGACTGCAGTCAGCAGTACACCTTGACATCCCATAGCAGATACGTAGACACAGGCATATACGTGGAAGAGACACACATACACACAGCCAGCCTGCCAGCCAGAAAGCAAGATGTGCAGTGTAAGAAAGGATTAGCAACTCCCTTGTAAAGCCAAGGCCAGCATGTACATTTCCATAAGCCACTGCACGTATTAGTTGCTTTAAAGTCAGAGGGGACTTCAGTGCCCACACAGATGGTGCTAAAGGCATATCTGCACCCCTGTTACTTGCCTAACCTAGCCAAGGAATGGATATCAGGTATAGAATCATAGAATGCTCTGGGTTGGAAGGGACCCCAAGGATCATAGAGCTCCAACCCCCCTGTCACAGGCGGGGCCACCAACCTCCAGGCCTGGATCTACACAAGGTTGCCCAGGGCCCCATCCAACCTGGCCTTGAACACCTCCAGGGATGGGGAATCCACTACTTCTCTGGGCAGTCTGTTCCAGCACCTCACCACTCTTTCTGTAAAAAACTTCCCCCTAATATCTAATCTAAACCTTCCTATATATCTGTACAATGCTGCTCACCTTTCAGTCTATGGTACCAAACTCCAGGTACAAGAATCTTTTTCCAAGGAGACAAGCATGCTAGGCTACAGTTTTATGGGTCTGTGTAGATCAGGAGAATGTGGAACTATCTTTTTGAACTCATGCAAATCCTTTATTTAGATCACCTCTGGTGATAAAGGATATGGCTTCTATGAATATCACAAAATACTAAATTCTCTGTTGTAAATGACCTTGATCAAAGTTGATTTTGTCACAAATGGAGCCTGTATATACAAGACAAATACTGTTTACACATTAAATGGAAGCTTTTTTGTCATTTTTAAAGACGTATTTTAAAAAAATCAATCCCATTTCTTGCTTAAAGCAGCCTACAACCTCTAGATTTCATAACTATTATAATTCTTTCAGATTGTAACAATGTTATGGACTGTGCATAAGAGATATATTAACCACTTATCTGGAAGAACTGGATACCATTTATTCTGCTTACGTTAGAAAACTGCTATCTATTACAAGAGCCTTGACTGGGAAAGGCCTTAGAAGACAAGAGAAGTCTCCAAATAACTTTTGCTGAGACCCAATTCAGCTACAGTTATCATGCTAGGTTTTCAGTTTTGGCATGAATTCCATTCCAAAATGATACACAGCCATATTCTTCCAATTACAGAGATAACTAGAAGTAGCTTAAACTCTTCAATTTTAGATAAAGTAAATAAAGTAAGCATAGAACATAGCATGGCTTAACTACAGCAGAAAACTAGGATTTGTGAGACCATGTTACTTTCAGTGCTTTATCTTTTATCATTATAAGTAGGAGAAAAGAATATACAATACAGAATATGCTGCAAGATGAGAATAATAATCCTTTCTTTACAGAATTTAAGCAGTTAATTTTCTGATTTTCCAAATCTAGAGTAAGCTTATTGGAAGTAGACTTTGCCACCAACTTTCATTACTGTTCTGTCAAATAAAATCACATGTTGATGTTCCATTTATATGCATAATTACAGGACTGGTGGTTTTTGCATCTCTGCCCTTTGTTAAGGATGAAACACAAACTACTGAAAGAATCTACCCTGCAACAGACCTCTTAATGAGAACAGACAGGTCTGTCTCTTAGAACAAAAGACAAAGTGTATCTAAACTATTTTGCTGTAGTAGGCAGAAATCTATTTGGTTAATGTGTGAATGGGAAGGTTATAGATGAGACAAAATAACAAATTGTCAAAGAACAACAAAATGTTCTGTACCAGCACAAAAGTATTTTGTACAAATCTAGAAAAACAGCATTTCCAGCTGGTGCCCAGAACATAAGAGCAGAGGCTTTCTAACACTTCTGTAGACCAACTACAGCATGAATGGAGCATTCATGAACTTTTGAGGGTTTAATGCAATGAAATCACTAACTAAACTCTAGATCAATAAATTTAACATTTGCAAAACTATGATCTAAATCATTAATGAGTAATTTGACTTAAATAGTTTTAAAATGAGTATTAAAGCTTAAAAAGAAAAAATCAGTCTGATTTGAAGACATAAGATCTCTGCCCCTGCACAGAACATCCATAGAGAAAAAGTTAATGGGCCTCCTCCTCCAATGGTACCCTGACGGTGCATTAGGGAGCAGCTCTAATTCAAAAGAGTATCTGGCATTCAGTTTCCACACCCTACAGCTGTCTTTGAGTTCAACAGCTGGCTCATAAATGGGTGGCTGTGATGAGTAAACAAGAATGAGAAAAAACACATCATTCAGTATTTAGTACTGACTGGCCTGGAGGTCAGATATTTGTGGCATTTTCATCTGAAGAGACAACAGTCATAACAGAAGAAAAATGCATCAGAGAGAACTGATACTGAGATGGAAAAAATTCAAACTTACTACTACAGAGGTGAACAAAGGAGAAGGCCCTAAACCCAGTGAAAGTTCCAAGTCCTCAGGCTTTCTTTAGCAGCTATTGCTGAACACAAATACTCAAGATATAAATATTCAAGGTCAGGCTTGATGGGGCTCTGGGCAACCTAATCTAGTGAAGATGTCCCTGCTTACTGCAAGGGGGTTGGACTAGATGACCTTTAAAGGTCCCTTCCAAGTTAACACATTCTATGATTCTGTAACTGATCAGTCCCACACAACTCTATTAACCAAATCAAAACATAAATCTTTACTTTAAAAAATAAAAAAGAATGAGAGCAAGTTGAGACACAAGTCCCAAGACAGAAGCACAGGATTCATTAAAAACATACCACAAATATTTAACATACTGAAAACAATTTAAACACTCTTCATCCATGTATTTAAAGAAATCCCTTTATTAACAAAAATGAACACTGCAATCTTACTGAGCACATACTGTGCTTAGCTATACAATTTCAAACTTACCAGAATGAGAGAAAAGGCAGCTGGAGAAGAGGAACTCTCAGCACACAGCCAGTAATTTTGCCAAATTAAAACACTAGTAGTGGTAGCTGCACTTCACAGTATCAGTTTATACCATAACTGGTCCAAGAACTTCCAGACAAGGTGGTGCAAAAAAGCAGTAGCTTTAAACTAGATGATTGGACTTAATGATCTCAAAGGTCTTTTCCAACCTAGTGATTCTGTGAACTTGAGTGACCCTAGCAGTAAAAATAAACATGCCTATAGAACCATGCACATGTTACAGTACAGACTACCCAACCCATCAGAGCCTGTGAGCACTCAGCCAGGTGACTGGGTCATGCCAAAGCCTGTGTTTTCAAAGAACTTGGGTTATTCCCACTCATTTGGCAATCACAACTTAAAGCTGCATCACAGGCATAGTACCACCATGTAATGGCACTTTGGGTACAATCTAGAGCATATAGGCTATCCAGCTAGGAAGTATCTAAAATAAAAGCCCCCTTTCACTGTTACTTATTGGCATTCAAAATCTTGTCGCTCCTGCAGTTCAACATAAATTAAACCTAAACCTGCAATAGTAAGTCGGGGACAGGAAATGCATATTTACTAGGGAAGATTCTTACGTATTTTCCTCTAAATAAATTAAGAACTTACTGAAGATTACAAAAGCCATCAACTGTGCTTATTTTTAGTCTTCAAAACTGGATCAGATTTCTCAAAAAAAAAAATTCAGCTAAAAGCCTGCAGCTATCCATAATTTAGGTGACAAGTGATCTGCTCTTCATTTGAAGAGTATGCCAGACTTAGACCCCATTATCTAGACAGTCATACGTTGCACAGTAGTCAGATCCAATAAGCAGCTTCAACTTTTTATTATCTCATTGCTGCTTGTATTTCTAGTGATCTCAGAATGTGAAGTATTGCAGAAATAACACAAGACCAGACAGTCAATTCTAATTAAAGCGTCAACAAACCCAAAACACTAATGAAGAATGCAGTCATCATCATATGCATAGATCTAAATTTGTAAAATATATACCAGTTGCATAAAACACAAGCTCCTCCAATAGCTTTGGAAATCAAATTAAAATGAAAAGTTCACAAATCATTCAGCAATGGGCACACAGACAATCCCTGTTTAACAAGTATCAAATGCTGTAGAGATTGAAAGAACAAAATAGCTAAACCCATTTAAATTGGTACATTTAAGTAGAGAATCCCTTTTTCCCTATCCACAACTAAATGTTCTTCCCTTTTCCTTCTCAGACTTTGAAAGGGATTTGAGTGAATATTCCAAGGAGTATAGTTTGGAAACAGAGATTAGAGTTGAACTATTAAGTGCCTAAACTAGGCCTGTAGGGCTTTTTTCCCCTCAACTGAAGATCTTTTTAAGCAACCCACTACTGGTTGGCCGTAGTTTGAGGAAGCCACAACTGGCAACAGTATTTCAGTAACTGTCTTAATTTCAGTGTATCACAGAAGCTTAACTCATTTGAATAAATAACTTCAGATCATTCTCAGCATGCCATAAAATCTTCGAATCCCACTTCCTGTAGTAAATACACTACAGCTTGGTATCAACAATAGCTACATGCATACATGTAGATGCACATAAGAAAAAAATGATGGACTCTTTTTAAGGTGTGGTGCTCTGTTCCTCTATTAACAGGCTGAGAAACCCCAAGGAATTTGTTAATTCAACTAGAAGTACATTAGGATACATATAAAAAAGGAAAATAAAAATGAAGATACATACTCAGCACCAATCCAGACTTTTATCCTTACAAATACCAAATTTTTTTTAAGCTTAAAATTAATAAAAAAGGAGAAATCTGAAGCCTCATAGTTACAGACTTAGAGGAAAGATTTCCTTTATGTTCTTCTTCAGAGAATTATTAATCATACATGAGAAAAGGCAGTGAAATCATTGATCATTGGAAAGTCAGGTAGAAAGGGATTTTTTGTATTATTTACCATCCAAAGTTTTGTTTCAATAAAAATGGGGAAAAAAAGCATTTAAAACTTTGGAGAGTTGTCAGACATTTAAGGCAAAAATATTAAAATTTCCTGTCTTCACTTGCAAGGATGGCACACTGTTTGCTGTACCATAAAGCCAAGCAATTACTCAGTTAGCCTTCCAAAAATGCAGATATTTTAAATATTCCCCCAATCTAAATACCTAACAAAGTGCTCATTTGTTATCTCAACATTCGAGTCAGTATCTTGGATACGCTGCAAGTTTGCAGCAATGGTTTACTCAGATGTTTCTAATTGTATACATTCGATACAGCATATGTCACTAAACTACTAAAGTTAGTAGCAATGTAGAAAACAAACAAAATCCCCATACAGGCTTACCTTCTGTTCTGAACTCTCATAAAACAACAGCCCAAAGTAGTCCTTTTCCAGTAAATTGAGATGTTCACAAACTTTGTCAAACAGGACTTGGCCTTTTGCTTTTTTCTGAAGGGGGAAAACAAAAAGTGGTATCAGTAAATCCTTAATTACAGTACTTTAATTCAACAGTATTAGGAAGATTTAAAATATTGTTAAAATTGATTATAAAGCTGTAGCTTTCTTAAGATACACTATTCACCATATTTTGAAATCTATGCATATCACTCACAGAAATTAAGACATCTCAATTTTGTTTTTCAGTTTATTAAAAAAGTTGACTTCATTGCAGAAGAAAAATTCGGTACCTAAATTTATTTAAATATTTTGCACCATTACATGTCACTAAATAGTTCTTGTGTTTTCCTGGATCTTTATTTTGAAAATAATGGAAGACTTCAAATGTGAGCCAACTTTTTCTATACTATTACCTTATAAAAACTAATATAGTTCCTACAGTGTTCATGTCTTAATTTCTGCATTTCTAGCATTTTGGCATACCTCTCAATGATTTACACAAATCACATTATGTGAGCTCAAAACCAACAAAGCATGTTATTTTCCAGAGACCTCTAAAAGCTGATGACCAAACCACTGGAACTGGCACATTGGTGTAAGCAGAGCACAAGCAACACGTCTAGCTTGTGCTGCAGAGGTTTTGATGGGGAGAAAGACAAGGACAGCCTCCTCTCTGTGGATTTATGAATTCTCTCAGTACACAACAAATCCACTGGATATTCAAAAAATAAAAAAACAGTCCTAAAGAATTTCATTCCTCCTAAGAGTAGTATTTGTAGAACTCTAACAACAAAGTCTACAACAGCTACATTCTAGTAGTAACCAAAGATACTCCTAAAAAGGTTGCGTGCTATGGCTCAGTATTACTGAAGCTTAGGCAAATGGCAATTAGTCCTGAAGTTCTCTCTGTTCTGATTTTATCTGGAACTGGGAACATTAACAAGGGCACCCTGTATCTTCCTATCGCCGGCCGTGAAAGCAGGCCCAGGCCCTACTTCTGTGCACCAAGTTTGAAGGAAAAGATCTCTTGTGCTGGTGATGGCAGCTGACAGGGGACAAAGTTTTAGAGCAGACAGCTCCCAGCACACACACAGGGGAAGGGAAGATGATAATTTCTTTCCACAGTTAAAATCTGAACATGAATGGCATGCAGTCTCCCAGTTTGAACCAACCCCTTCATGACTGTTCTGCTATTTGTGGCATTTATCAATGAGGCCACAACATAGCACTTTCAGAGGCCTGGAAGCCTAAAGGAATTTTTTGCATTTGCTTATCCTACAGATTTCAGTGGATGCCACACACCACTGCAATTCCACAGAAATGCCATCAACTGCCCCTGTGTAGGCCCTGGGGACAGTGCAGGCATTGTCCCTGGCAGACAGTGGCAAAGCCATCACAAGGAGTCCCAGCTTGGCACTTGCCTGGAGCTCAGCTCCACAGCACAAAACATTAAGGGCAGGATGGGAGGGACCAGGGAGAAAAGAAGATATATACTAGGCAAACAGTGAAGACAGTGTAGTTTTATTTGCCAAAAATCCAAAGCTTTATTTATTTGAGATTGTGTTGTTCAGTAGATATTACAGTCCCAAAGATCAGAAAAAACACTCAAATAAACACTTATAAAACAAGCACGTTTTGTAGCCCAGGCATCACAGCCAGGCAAAGGGACTTGGAAGTCACAGTCACTTTTGAAACAGGGAGCTGTTTGGTACTTTCAGAAATACTCTTCAGAAAGACAGATGCCTGTTTTCCCTAGCAGACTGAATTAACCACTTCGTTTTCTCAACAGCCTCACCTTCAGCTTGATAAAAAAGTCAATTATATAGAGAAGAGCTGAATCAAAAGCAGGAAAACTATAAGCAAGAGAGAGTTTGAAGAACCTTAGCCTGCTTAAATGCATGTAATAGATACCATTTTTCCTCCCTGAATCACTGTATCCATCAGTAATCACACCTTGCAAAGGCAAGTTTCAGTCAAGGAAATCTACAGATTAGTGCAGAAATAGAATATGCTATCAAATCCATATCTGGAGTCAGCTGCTAATTATGTAGTTTTTCATCAAGTTCATGAAAGTTCATCAAGTTGTATTACACATTCGGAGACCCGAGAAGTAGCAGCTCCTGATGGTGCAGCAAGTCTGGGGCCCTTCCAGCACAAGCTGTTTTGCATGGGCAAGAATCCCTGGGGAAATGGATTGCTACCTAAAGGAATACCAGGGGTTCACTCCTGCTACAAACCTGAAATGGCAAAGAGCCTGAGTGTGCCAGGACACCAGCAGCACCTTGGATGTGCAAGAGTAGCCGGCAAGAACCTAACCAGAGTGGCTCAAAGGAACCCAGGCAATAGGCCATGCGCAATGCTGCAGGGGAAGGCAAAGCACCCTTGGGGACCGGTGCCAATCTGTCCCAGGGAAAAATTCTTTTCTGATCCCTGAACTGGCAATCAGCTGTTCCCTGAATATGTGAGCAAGATGCCTCATCTTGGTCACACCTCCCAGATGGCCAAGCCCAATTCTCCCTCAACCTGGAGCCATCTCATGGGCTTCCAAGAGCAGCTAAATGCCCCCAGCATGATCAGCTTTGGGGGCAAGAATATTTCCCATGCCTGGGAGGACACTAGTGGCTTATCTGGCTGGACACAAACCCTATCCTTCTGGGGGTGTAAGGGAGGTGATTTTGGCAGTCAAAGCCTGGAGGAAAGCCACAGTGTAATGAGAGCCATAGTTTGTGATGGACAGTGTGAACAATTCTCCACAGAAATAACATAAGCTTTGAAAAGCAAATAAGCAGAAGTTACACTGGTGTGGTGAAAGGGTTGGTCATTTTCAGATCTAAAACATTTGGATCTGTGCCCAAAGCACAGTGCGGTAAATGATGACTCTTTTCAGACTGTAAAAACAGCCCATTGCTGCTACCACTGAAACCAAGCTGGGGAGGTTGGCCATGTTTACATGGGATACCTGCTTTAGCAGTGGGGTTGGACTAGATGATCTCCAGAGGTCCCTTCTAACCCCTCCCGTTCTGTGATTCTGTGACACAAACCCATTTCAGCCACAGGGTAAAACTTTTAGACCCGATTTGTGACTTTAACCTGAGTTGTCTTTGATTTGTGGGAAGATGTTCAGATCCAATGTAAAACTCTGGAAAATCTTTTTCCTTCAGTAGTATTTTGAGTACTGAAAGAGCAAGAAAGGTAGCATTCTTACCAATTTTCCCAGTAACATACAATATGACATGTACATTCAGACTATATAGAGGCATTTATAGCACAATCATTAATTTGGTTGTGGTGACGTCAGAGGAGAAAGAAAGGGAATTGGTTCCCTTTACATGAACTTAGCAAAGATGTAGAGAGAACCTCTTGGCTTTGAGAGGACTTCTCACAAACGTTACTTCCAGCAGTGTCTGTTGAATCCAGACCAATATTTTTAAAATGTGTCCCATAGAAAAATGAAAATAGGTATGACATTATAATTAGAAGGTATCACACTTTAAACAGACCACTGTTTATTCACACACTAGTCCACACATCTTACCAGTCAGAAAATAAAGATTTACAAATCCAAACTCAACTGCAATTAAACATCTGTTCTGTAGCAAGTTCATCCAGACTTTTCTTAATTCAGGGTTAAAAACTGATCTCAACTGCAGAGTAAGCAAATGTATTTTTACTTTGTTATAGAAAACTGTAAGTAACCATAGAACCTATGTCAACCCCAATATATTTCATTTGTTCATACATGCATAAAACACGGTCAATGCTGGCATCCTTTAGAAGCTGTTTGTTAGAAATATTTCATTAGACCACTGACTGAATGCAGTAAACAAACCCAACAGGATCTTCCTTTGCTTCTAGCTAGTAATCATTATGCAGCTAGCACTTTTTTTTTGCTTAAACTGTTATCCTCTATTAAAACCCAGATTATATTTAAAGCAGAATATCGAAACAAGTCTTTATCACACATCCCAGATTTAATGGCAAAATTTCTTCACAACTACTTAAGACATGACAGAACAACAGGAAAAAAGTTGTTTTTTCCTTCCTCCATGAAAGCCAGAGGCACATGTAGATCACCTTAAAAGATGAACTGACAACTATGGGAACAGGTATCTGGAAAGGAGTAGGTCAAAATTGGTTATTTGCACTGCACTAAAAAAATTAAAAATTGCTTGTAGAAATTAAGTCTCAAACATCCCAGCAGTCTGCTTACTTAAGCTATTAAAGCTCAACTGCCATTTGAACATAAGCTATTTTATCCTTTAATACGGTCCTGTCATTTCAAGTAAGCTCAAAGTCATTTACAATTTTTGGCAAACGCCACACAACACTTCATCTGACAAGTCTCTGATACACTTATGTGTTCTTATCCCTACAAGGAACCTGAACTCTCTTTAAAGAAAGTAATAAGAGCTAGCTGAAAGTCCCTAACAATTCACAGCCTATGAAAGTTGTATGAAGTCACACTCCTCCAGAACTATTCCAACAATAGCTTCTTCCTCCTTCTTCCTCTCCAGGCATTCACACTTAACTCTGAAGACTCTACATGGATGCTATCTCTAAGAATTACAAGAGTTTTAAGGTTACAATAAATTAATTCATTTGTTCATGTATGCACATTATGCATATGCATAACTAATCTTGTTTATCATAATATTTCATTACAAAATTGCTTCATAATATATGCATCAGAAGTTCCCCAGAGAGAGCTTTGGACCTTTTTACATTGAAGCTACAGAACACATAAAATAAATTTGTTTTGTTAATATGGTACCTGTGGACTTACACTTTATACATTTCAGACCACATGTCAAAGGGCTTAAATATAACATTTAAATGGAGGATATTTTAATTCCTTACAAAACTTTCAGAGATCCCAAAAAATCAAAATAAAACAAGCTTGAAGAGTGATTGATAGAAAAGTTTATAACACTAATCCCACTTAAAGTTTTTAATTCCTTACAGAAATCAGCCAAGATGCAGAGCAATCATTTACAGGCCAGAGACATACTTTATAAACTACCCATGATACCAATGAGTACAGATGCTGGTGGTAGAACCAACTAAAGATAATACTGGGTTGGGGGGGGAGGGTAAAAAATAACATCAGACTCAAAAACCAGAGAGTAAGAATTTCAAATTACAGTGAACTGAGGAATAGGTTTCACCTTGAACAAGCCTTGGATTCATTATGCAGACAGGTCATGGACTTCTTTGAGCAAGAGTTCAGTACCTTAAATGTTGTATCTACACTGGCATTCAGAGAAGCATATTTGAAGAACTATACTCAAGAAGCTGCCTATAAGCCACGTCCTTCAAATTTGCATCTATCAAAGCAAATTAAAAGTAAGAAGTAGATGAGAAAAAATGAAATCATCAAGAACCTGAAATATATGTTTAAACAGTTCTGAAGGAAAAGAATTATTGACTTAATAGGTTTTCTGACTGGTATGAACTTGAAGTTTGGATTTTAAGTCAAAATAAAGAGTTCTAAGGGCAAAAGAACAAATAACTTAGAGGTGATAAATTAATTTACAAAGTAAGCCTCAAGAGAGAAATATCTGAGATGTGCTTTATACTGAAAGCCAAAAATCAAGGATGTCAGTCATGCCCTGGGCAATGGGAAAGGACCTGTAAAACAAGCCAGAAATAATTCCAAAATCAAATGGAATTTTGCAGTCACAACACTAGGTGGCTGCAAGAAAGTTATTATCAATATAGAAAACACACAAGTGGCAAAGAAAGAAGACTATAAATGTATCTGCACTCCTGCAGCAACATCTATTGACAGTGGGATCAACTGCACGCTCAGCAAGCTTGCCAACGACACCAAGCTGTGTGGTGTGATGAACATGCTGGAGGGATGAGATGCCATCCAGAGGGACCGTGACAGGCTTGAGACATGGGTCCATGTGAACCTCCTGAAGTTCAACAAGGCCAAGTGCAAAGTCCTGCACATGGGTCAGGGCACATGGGTCAGTCCCAGCACATGGGTCAGTCCCAGCACAACTACAGGCTGTAGTTTTGTTTATGCTGAAGTCTCTCAATGTTTTCTGCATGTCACATGTAAATATACTACTTTTTGTTCCAAACTGTGGTTTGACCAAGTACAGATTCTGAGAAAATATCTTGTTAGGCAGATGTTACGTCAATTTAATTTTAACTAGACTTTCAGTTGTAATAAATCCCAAT
>VZTU01014800.1:15697-46070 GCA_013400835.1 Zapornia atra | reverse complement strand
CTTACTGGCTCCCCCCTTCCTCTGGCTCAGGGCTTTGGGGACGTGCTCCTCCTCCTCCTCAGGGCTGCCTCGGGAGCCTTCCCAGTGCTCGAGGGTTTTCTTGTGATTAGTCTTTGCTGCCATGCTCTCTCTGCCCTTGGGGGGTGTCTCTGGAGGCCTCTCCTTGGGTTTTCTCCCCCTTTTCTTCCCGCTTGTGCTTTTCTTTTTCTCCTCCTTGCTGGAAGGAAGCTGTTCCCTGCTCTTCTTTTTCCTGCTGGCCTCTGAGGAGGTTCGGAACCAGTTCTGTGACCGTGGGGTGACAACCAGGGTTAGTGACCATCCTGGAGCTGGGGACAGGCATGCACACCCCGTGCCTTGCCTGCCCAAGCCTGGAGCACCCCGCGCCCTGCTGACATCACCTCCCTGAGGACAAGCTGGCTGGCACCGAGCAGCTGCAACCAGCCAGGGGGTGTTGGGGACCAAAAAAGGGACAGGGATGTGTCCCCCCACAGACATTACTGATGCTGCTGGGAGCTGCTGTGCTCTGATCTTGGCAGGCAGGGATGGATGGAGTGGGGCAGCTCAAGGATGGGCATGTTGGAGCAGGGACCGGCACCCACCAGCCCCAGCCACCTCCTTACCTCTGAGTGAGCCTTGATGATGTGGTACTTGACCCCACTTTCGGAGCTGAACTCCTTCTGGCACAGGAGGCAGCGGTACTTGCCCACTGAGTGGTCCCCCTGCAAGACAGAGCATCCTCCTGCAGTCCAAGCAGAGCCAACAGCACCCCGGAGGGGTGGCTGCCCCCCCTTCCCTGCTCCCCCACCTCCATGAAGGGAGGTTAATGCTTGAACCTTGAAGCAACAGAGAATAAATACTCATTCCTAAACCACCAGACCTCTGGCAGCCCCCAGTCCCAGGCCAGGAGCTCATGAGCACCCCTTCTGCTCTGAACTACAGCTCCCACTGGCTGTGCCGCGGTAGCGCCGGTGGTGCTGCCCATCACCCCCCCAGCACCCGGCATCGAAGCACCGGGTCCTACAACCACAGAGGGCAGCAAGCAGCACGTTTCGCTGCCTGTGCATCCCCAACGCGGGTTGTTAGGTTACCACTGACACCATGTGTTTCCCCTGGGAGCCTGACAGGACCCATCGCCCGGTTTCCTCACAGGCAGCAGAGCTGTGATCTCCAGGGACTGAACCACCCCCTAATTTATGTCCCACAGACCCCCCTCCTTTCCCTTTCAGGCTGTCAGAGGCAGTGACTGCTGGCTTTCTGTCATTACAGCCCTCCTGGGATGACTGATCTCCCAGCTCTGCCGCAGTTCAAGGCACAGGGAGGGGGTAACGTGCTCTCTACTGACCAGGGGTTTATGGATGGGCTCCTGCAGGTGATATATAGGTGCCCTGGGGATTTCTCCTTAGCCAGCTCTGGGCTGTAAATCTGGAGTTAGACAGGGCTTTCATGTCAGGGACAGGCAGGATGTGGGCAGGCCTGGCCCTGCTGCTGGCTGGCTGGCTGCAGAAGCACTCCTGCAAAAATCCCTTCAGCACAAAGCACCGAGGATGGGGCGCTGCTGGGAGCACCCTCAGCTTGATGTGTCTCAGCCCACTCTGTGGGATTTCACAGCCAGAGGTCACAGGCCAGCTCTGGGCCAGCTCTGACCACACAGGTAGGCACTGCAAAACGGAATCCTCTGTGTCTGAGGGGCAGGATTCCCACTGTGGGGGACACAAAGCTGTGAACTGACCCCCAACACCCAGCCCTGGCTGTGCCAGACTCACTGGTCGTGGAGGGTGCAGCTCTGTGCTTAAAGAAAATGCTCATGCAAACCTTTCTGTGCACAGCACTGGCCAGAACATGGCTCTGCTTCCTCCCTGAGACCGTGCTGCAGGCTAGCAAAGGAACTGCCCTGCTCCCCTGTGTTTGCACTTTCATCCCATGTAAGTCCAGCTTCATCAGCTGGATCTCTGCAGCTCATTTGCTACATGATCTCATTAGGGGCTGATGTTCCAGCTCGTGCTGGAGGAGCACAGGAGTTTGTTTTTCATAACCAGGGGGTATGGATTGGAGCTGCCTCCTGGAGGCTCTGTTCAATGGAAGTTGCAGCTGGAAACATTTCAGGGTATAAAACTTTACCAGCTCCAACCTGAGGGACCTATGCTGAGCTCTGGATCCCTCCCCCTGTGGCAGCTGCAGGCCACTGGAGCTTGCTGCAGCTGGCAGCACTGCTGCGCTGTTGCAGGAGCAGGCACCGGTCTCTGCACAGACCAGACACCACTTCCAGCCTCAGCTCTGTCCCCAAGAGCCATCACACCAGTGTCCCTCCAGCTGGGGAAGCTGTTGGGCTTCCTGAGGGGCTGTAGGGCTGCCCAAATCAGTGAAGAAAGATGCCCAACTGCCACGTGCCAGGGAAACATCCAGCTTCCCGTGCCCAGCTCCCTGTCTCTGAGCTGCTGCTGCCCATGTGTGGCTGTGTGTGAGGTGCTGGCCATGCTGAGCAGCCCAGGGCTCATGAACATCTCAAGGGCTGCAGGAGACAAGCTGGGCAGGGGCTGCTGTGGGATGGGGATGCTGAGGTGGGAGGATGTGAGGCAAATGGGCTCGCTCCTGCTGCCTGCATCTCCAGGGCACGTGGTGTGCAGGAGGGCTGGGACCCTTGGGTGAGACATTTGTGTTCTAAGACCCCTCCTCCAAGGCTGGGGAGGCAGCTCAGTCTCCTCCACTGCATCTGCTCAGCTTGAGCCTCTCTGCCTTGGGCTGCCTGTGGCTGGGGGTTTGATCCTGCTCAGGAAGACAGTGCTGAGGGTGAGTGGCTGGGCTGGGCTGGCATGACACCCAGCTGAGCAGTGACAACTCGATGGGCAGCAGCATTGCTTGCCCAGCCCTCCCAGCAGTCAGGATCCTTTAACCTGTGCTGCTGTCCAGACAAGCCAGGGAGGGGGAAGAGAAAACCCAACCCCACCTCTGAGCTGAGGCTGCACAAGGAAGGACCTACCTTGTTGCAGTTGGCCAGGTGAGCTTTCAGCCCTGAGACGCTGGAGTAAATGGCTTCACAGCACTGTGGGAAAAACAAAGCAGGGTTTGCCACGATCCTCCCTTGCCTCTGTGCCTTCCTCTGTGCCAGGGCCAGGAGCCTGCTGGGCAAGCAAGGCCACCAGTCCAGGCTAAGCAGCGTGAGGTTAATGCTCTGCAAGACGTGGAGAGCTCTGGTCACACGTTTCCTATTAGTGCTAATGGGAGTCATGTGGCCACATCCCTCTGCAACGGGCTGAAAAATGTCTCCCCCTCAACATCTCCATGGAAAACGTACATTTGTGAGCAGTTGGGAGGTCCTGCTGGGCTACAGGAGTTCTTGGAGCCACAGCAGAAGCTGAACGGAGGAATCACCCGGGCAGCAGCATGACCAGTTTCTGAGCAATGCCTTTTCAAAGTGCCTGAGTATGACATTAATTAAGCAGCTTGTCTCCCCCAGCCTTGCAGCAACAAGCCCTGCTCAAAACCCCCTTTAGCAAGGCTTTGTTTCAGCTGATAAATCAACATGCCCAGCATGAGGGTGGAGTTCACCTCCCCAGAGCTCAGGCCAAGATAAAGCGCAGGCACCATGTGCCTGAGGTCTCTGCATGTCCCAGGGCTTTTAAAAGAATGGCTTGAAACCAGCCCTGCCTTTACACTGGGACAAGCAAGTTCTCCTCATGAAAAGGCTCTTGAGCACAGAGCCCTGGATCCTGGGAGCTTCCCAAAGGCAGCTCCAGAGCCTGAACTGGGCAATCAGCCCAAGGACACGTGGGGAGGGGGGTGGCTCAGTCCCCAAGCGCACCAGGAGGGTCCCAAAGGTGGGACACACTTCAACCAGGTTTGGCAGCAACCCCAGGGAGAGGAGGTGAAATGAAGGTTTAAGCATCAGTGCTGGCTCTATCCTAAAAAGAACCTGGATGGGGTGGGTTTCTGGCCCAAAATCTCCCCGCTCAGTCCTGCAGACTGAGCCCAGCCGCCCCAGAGAAGAACAGAGATGGTCCTTACATTGTTGGGACAGTTGATGTGGCCCTTCTCCTTCACTTCGTTCTTCCAGTTTTCCAGCAGCCTGGGATTGAGCTTTGGAAGCCCTGGCCTGGTGTAATTGAGCTGCAAACAATAGGAGACGATTAGCAGAGCGGCACACACCAGTCCAGTCCTTGGTGGAGTCCCCCCTCTTCACATGGGTCCTCATCTTCCCCCAGGAGACGCTGAAGTGAAGCTGAAAACTAGTTGGGAGGCTTCCCCCAGAGATGTCATCTCCCCCCTGGGCACTGCACAGCACAGGGGGGGCAGCTCTGCCTGCTGCAGCAGCCAGGCTGAGGGATGGCTGCGGGCCAGGAGCAGGGCTGGAGCCCCCGGTGCTGCAGCCACCTCCACGTAGCACTGGCATACAGGAGAGAGGAGGCTCCTGCTCCCCCATCCTGGGGCCAGACCTGGTGATTTTGGTGCATGGTGTCAGCGTGGCCCTTCTGCTGCGTTTCATAACTGGGAGAATAAACAACCCTGCATGCTGGGCAGAGAGGAGTGATGCCAAGAGCCTCCGTGGCTGCCTTCCACCGATGAATGGGCACAGCCCGTTAAACAATGAGAGGCTCTTGTGCCTCTGCCTCTCCTTCTGGCAGGGCTGCTCTTTTTCAAGTGCTTTTAATTACTGCTTTATTAGCAGCTTTGAGGTTGAGCATAGCGGGCTGGTCTTCCCAATGCTGTTTCTGTGTGTTCAGCACAAGCAAGAGCAGCTGCAGCATCTCTGTGCCTCCCAACCGCCGCGCTCGGCCCTTCCTGTGGGGCTGGTCTCTGCCTGCTGCCCTGGCATGTTCTGAAGGGGACATGGGGCTGCTCTGCCCATGGTCTGAGTTACCTGCCTGCTGCACCACTGCCCAACCAAGCAAGCTCTGCCAGAACAGAGGGGTGCTGCTTGGATCCCAAGCCCCGAGCCGGAGCACAGCTCGCTGAGCTCACGCTTGGTGCAGTATAGGTGTGGGTACTCCTATCCATAGGCACCTCCCAGCGTGGGCCACGGCAGCATCGATGCATCCTTGCTGTCTGGGGAGGATGTACGGACAAGTGGTGCTCAGAGAGAGGTACAAACCCAGGCCCCTGTTTTCAAAACACTCCCCTAGGATCCAGAGCTCACGGTCCCGACGCGGCAGGGAGGCGGCTGGCTGGAGTTCTGTTCCAGCTGTGACTTTTCCTGAACATGCTGATAAAGCTGTGAGTTTGCTTTATCCAGCTCCCCAGACAGGCTGTTCCCAAACCTCCCTGCAAAGGGGAGCTCCCACCAAGGGCTCAGATACCAACTGCTCGTTTCCACTGGAATTTAAGCGATCCGTGAAGCCCCCGCAGCCCCCACCTTGGCACGTGGCAGGGCACAGCCAGAGGAGAAGGGAGCCCAGGGAGAGCTGGGCTCCATGCAAAGGGCCAGGGCAAAGGGCCTTGTGAAATGATGCTGTAACTGCTGGTAAGGACGGATGTGGAACGATCCCCTGAGCCCCAGCACGCTGCCATTCTGTCGTGGGGGAATGTCAGCAGAGCTCTTTGAAGCGCTGGGATGGGGCATCTACCAACCGCTTGGTCTCCCGCCTGGGGAAGGCAACGGCACCTCCAGGGGAGAACACAGGAGTCCCTTTTTGTCATTGATACTGAGAGCCAGGATGCCAAACGGCCTCCTTAATTAAAACCCAATCAATCCCATGAATAAGCAAACATTAACGGTAACCGCACACAGCCCCAGCAACAACCTCTCCCTCCGCGCAGCCCCGGGGGGAAGAGGCAAGGGGGGATGTTCAGAGATGTGGACTCAGCTGCTCTGGCTTCCCACTCCAGAGGAGAAAAATCCCCTCCCTGCTCTCCTCCAACAGCCCTGCACAATAACATGCAAATCCCATGTCTTCCCGGGGCGCTGTGGTTCTGGGAATGTCAAAGTCATCTTTATGTCTCTATTAAGAGGGAGCCCCAGGCATGGAATACTGGGTTGGTTTTTTCTTCTTTCCATTTATTTTCCTCAAACAGCCTGTAAGTGAAAATCTTCATGGCCAAATCATTAAATGACTACAACTGGTTTTGGCAACAGCCCATCTCCTGTGAACAGTCGAAGGATGGCGGGGTGGGAAGGCTTGTTTTCTTTGACTGACGGTTTTATTTAGTTAACTTTCATATTTCAATCCTCTCCGCTCCCTAGACAGCTCTCCCCTTCCCCAAAATACATCAGGGTAAATGAGAACCATGCAGGCTGCCTTGGCCCCAGCCAACCAACTCCCCTGGAAGGCTCAGCGAGGTCCCCAGCGCGAGGCATGGCTCTCCCATCCACTGCCCTGTGGAAACCACAGCTGATGCCGTCCGGGAGGCGAAGCCAAAACACACTCAGGGGTGCTGGCCTGCAGCTGGGTCCCATACACAGCCCCAGGCAGCTGGGTCACACCGTGCTGGCACTGCCAAGCAAGGAGAAGAAGGACAGACTCTGCCCACACCGAGCTCTGGGCCTGCAGCTGGAGCTGGAATCCAGTTTGGCCACCGGTGACATGAGTCCTCAGGACTCAGCCTGGCTCCTGCCTGGACAGCAGAGCCATTGTTTTGGGGGATCAATCTGAGCCAGGCTTTCCTGCTCCAGAACTAACCCTGGCTCCAGGATAGGGTTTTCTTAAAAACCTCAACCCTGGAGATGGCTTTTCCCCTTTAGCTGTATGAGAGGCCCTTGCTGCCCTTCGCTCTGGAGCCCTGTCACCCCACGGCGCAGCACTCAGGCTCCACGATGATCACAGAATCATAGAATCCCAGCCTGGTCTGGGTTAGAAGGGACCCCAAGGATCCCAGAGCTCCAACCCCCCTGCCACAGGCAGGGCCACCAACCTCCAGGCCTGGAGCTACACAAGGTTGCCCAGGGCCCCAGCCAACCTGGCCTTGAACACCCCCAGGGATGGGGCAGTCCCTGGTGTGCAGCCTCTATGACTGCCCCCAGTCCCACAGCAACACCCCGAGTCCCAGGGAGGTGAACAGGGTGCTCTCACACCCCATGGAGTAGCTCTGCATCCCTCCCTGCGTGGCACGGGGGCTGCCTGGGGTGCAGGAACCCACTGCCACCTCCAGCACAGAGCTCAGAGCACCCTGAAACAAACCACCCCACCTCAAGCACCACGAGGAAAGCCTCCTGCCACAGAGCGGTGAGATTTCCATGGCGGTCTCTCTCCTCTCCTGCCTTAGACGCCTCTTCTCTCTGCTCAAGGAGAGTGTTTCTCTCAATCCAGCCTCCAAAATGGGTAAAGGCATCCTCCCCTGCCAGATCCCAGAGTCCACCACTGCCTGCCTGTTCCACCGAGCTGGGAACCTGTTAGCCTCTCGCTCCTTCCACGGCACATCCAAGATGGGCATGTGATGGCCCCAGCGAAGGCCAGAGGAGCACTGGAGGATCAACACCATCTTCACAGAGCTTCTGGAAAGGGGCTTTTTCCCAGAAGAGCAGCAGAGTTATTACCCTTCCCCATCTGACATCCCCAGCAAGAGGCCATTGTGAAACACCCCATCTGTTTCAGCTTATCCAGAGGCAAATAAAGATCGGAGCGAGAAAATAAGACTCCAGTGTATATTTAGAAATGCTGGATCTGGTTAGTGCAGAATGAAGGCAGAGCAGGGCCTGGGATCAAGCAGCAATTGTTTATTCTAATGCCATTGCTTTGGTGAGAAGGAATCTGTCCTCCTGGGGAAAGGCAAACACATCCCATCATGGGCCACCAACAGGATCCAGTCCCAGAGTTCCTCTTCCCATCCAGGACCTGCTGCCATGTGGCCACGATGGCAAGACTGTGGTGTAGGGGCTGCAGTGGGGCTGTGCCTGCCAGGGGGCTTGCAAACCCCCATCCGCTTGCTGAGGAGCTGCCTGCCTTCACAGAATCCCAGAATCCCAGCCTGGTCTGGGTTGGAAGGGACCCCAAGGGTCACAGAGCTCCACCCCCCCTGCCACAGGCAGGGACACCAACCTCCAGGCCTGGAGCTACACAAGGTTGCCCAGGGCCCCAGCCAACCTGGCCTTGAACCCCCCCAGGGATGGGGCACCCACCCCCTCTCTGGGCAGCCTGTTGCAGCCCCTCACCACTCTCTCTGCAAAGAACTTCCCCCTAATATCTAATCTAACCCTTCCTTCCTTCAGCTTCACTCCATCCCCCTTGTCCTGCCAGTCTCTGCCCTTTAACAAGCTGATTCCCCTCCTGTTCCTCTGCTCCCTTCAGGGACTGGCAGGCTGCAGTGAGGTCCCCCCACAGCCTTCTCTTCTCCCGGCTGACCCAGCCCAGCTCCTCCAGCCTCTCTTCATAGGGGAGCTGCTCCAATATCCTGCTTCACTAATCCAGCCCTTCTTGTTCATCTGGAGAAAGCTCTAAAAGCTCTGCTGCCTGGAGAAGGGATGGAGAGGAGGAGCAGCTTTCTTCATCAGCTTCCTTGAAACCCACATTGGCTGCTGGGGGCCATGGTGGGTGACTGGAGAGCTTGGGGACAGAACGCATCCTGCGGTGCAGCAAGGCCAGATACATCCAGCCATCGCTGGTTACAGACCAGAGCTGGGGAGCATCTGTCCCTCTGGGACCCTGGACAGCCCCAGGTCTTCCTGAGATCATGCAGGACCAGCTGCCATCTGCCACCAGTCCCTAACATCCCACGTCTCCCCAGGTCCAGGAGGGGCTCCACAGGCCCAGCAATGTACTCCCAGGGGCTGGCTGCTGCTACCTGCTCCCAGCTCACTGGTGTTTGCCTTCCTGCAGCTCCAGGGGTCAGGTCTGGGCTGTCAGGTCCCTCTGAGGGTCGGTCACCATGCATGATCACAGGGCAGGGGGACGTGGGAACGCTGCCCGCTCCCCCAAGCCTCCTGCACTGCCTGCAGCTGGACCTGCCAGCACGGCTGAAGCCACTTCTGAGGGAAGGGCTGTTTTTGGGGGGCTGTAACAGGGTCAAACTGGTGCTGGTGTGCTTGAGCAGCTTGCAACTGGGGGGGTTCCCACACCCTGAACTGAAGCAACTCCTAAGCACAGGCCAGTTCTGCTGGATGTAAGACGAGCAGAGCGTGCTGAAGTCAGCAAGCTCCCACCAGCCTCCCTGGGCAGAACCTGCCTCCCACCTACTTCCATGAGAAAAACTGTCATAGACTGAACAGATCATAGCTGGGAGTGTTGTCAAGGGAACGTGACAGTCGCTGCAAGATGCACCCACAGGCACGCTCACAGCTACGTACGGACCTGCCCACTGGGCTGACCCCCTCTGAAACCCATCTGTGCGACACATGGCCAGCACAGCAGGGGACAGCAGCCCGTGCAGGGCCAGAAGTCCTGAGCCTCCAAACCCAGAGCCTTGTTTTGCCACCTGGGAGCTGATCCAACTCCCCCCACCCTTGCTCATCTTCAACACAAACCTGCTTCCGCCAACCTCACAGCGATTCTCTTTGTCTCCCAGTGTTCAGATGGGGCTCAGTTGTACTTAAACCAACTCTGAACAGAAGAAACATCTCATAAAAAACCTCCCCCCCCACACCCCAAACAGCATTTCACTGAGCAATTATGCCAGCAGCTGAAATCTTTACGATGCCTTTGTATGTCAGCTTGCACATGGGCCCCTTGTCCAGGCCCAGGACTCTTGGCTGCTCCCTCAATTCAAACAGAAAATACCCAAAATCAAGAGTAAGGGGAGCAATTCAAGGAGGAGAGTGGAATGCAAGTGCTGAGGTTGGAGAGCAGCACACCTCTACTCCCACAGTATTTGAAATGAAACAGCTACTTTGGGCTTGGGTTTTTTATAAGCTATAAATGAACTGCAGCTGAAGTCATCTGCAAACTGCCAACGACAGCCCTGAGCCTTGGGGAAGGGAGAAGTCTGCAACCAGACCTGACCCTACACCCCTCAGCTCTGCTCCACAGCAGAGAGCAGCACTGTGGCTGGATGTCCTGCACCAGCTGCCTCCCTGCAGCGTTACTCACTCAGGAACCAGGCTGCAGCTTGTGAAGGGATGGCAGGTTGGCTCTGTGCTGAGCCCCAGCACTGGCCAGTTTTTACAGGATTAAAAACTCCAACTCCCACTCTTTTTTTTTTCCCCTTTTACACAGAAAAGGTCTGTGATTTGCTGCTGCTTTGTTCCTTTCACAGTCCAGGAGGAGTGTTCCTGAAGGGAATTCCAGCTTCCCAGGAATCACCTCCTTCCAGGGCCAGGAGGGATGTTTGATTTAATGTGTTACTCCAATACCTCCAGGAAGCTCCAGGCTGCTGGGGCACTAACTTTTGCAGTGCAGGTCCCATGCATTGGTACAGGGGCTGCAGAGCTCAGCCCTGCCTCCACGCTCCAGCTTCCTCTGCTTGCAGGAACACTGCTCCAGCAACACTGCAGGCCCTTCACCTCCAGGGAAGCACCTCCCAGAAATCAAGGAAGAGCCACGGAAGGGAGGAAATTCCTCCTGGGGATTCTTTGCTCTCTGACAGTGGAAGGAGATCATTTCAGAGCCAAGCTCCAACTCTCTCCACGTGCTCCTCCTGGCTGCCAATCTGCACCACTGACCGCAACCAACCTCCTTCCATGCCATCCCCCCAGATGGGCTCTGCTCTCTCTGCTGCCCACAAAGCACCACCTTTTGCTCCACCTACGTTTGGGTGCCGGCAGTGGAAAGGGCAAAGCTGCCTCCTGCCAGGGCTGTAGAGAGTCTCTAGAGCACCTGGGCTCAGCCCATGCCGGGTGGGCTCTGAGCAATGACATTTAACACACAGGACAGGCGACAGGCGAGCCCTGAATGCAGCAGGAGCCACGCTGGCACCCCAGGATCTCTGGGTAGGGATAGCACCCAAAAAAGAAGAGAAATCAAGGGTCCTCACCCGCTTTGTTTCAGGCACCAGGTCATCCTTCATCCTCCGCTTGGTCCAGTCCCTGGCGAGCTCGTCCTCCGCGATCTCCTGGAGGTGGAACACAGCCACCTGGGCCGACGTCCGACGGATGCGCCCGCTCGGAGTCCTTTCAAAATCTTCCACAGGGCCAGGCTCTGGCTTCACCTCTGGCTCCTCTGGAGGCTGCAACAGAGAGAGGAAGGGCTGACAAGGGGTGAAGCAGCGAGGGATGGGGATGCGGGGGTTCAGGGTGGGTGTTTGCAGACCTGCTTTTGTGCAGGTGAGGGCTGCAGAGACATCAGCGTGCCTCTGCACCCGAGCATGGGAAGGAGCAGGGCACCCCACCTCCTGCAGCCCAGCAGTCAGCCACACACCGGACTGGCTGCATCCTCTCGCGCTCCCACGTGTGTGTAAACATCTCCATTCATTAGTTAGGGAGTTATTAGCGGCGGGTGGGCTGTCAGGAGGGATCAACAGAACAGAAAAGGATGCTCCCCAGGGACAGATCCTGCCATCCCAGTGCTGGCGAGCAGCCAGCGCCTGCCTGGTGCTGAGGGAGAGGCCTGAGATCTGTTTATTTTCTCCCTGCAGAGAATGGATGCAGGATGTGCTGGGGCACAGCCCCGCAGGCACCAGGGAGGGCAAACGCTGCTGACCGCTCTGCTCCATAAACACAGCCCCCTGCTCTCTCCAAGGAGCAAGGGGGGGGCTGTGAGCCATCCCCTTCCCCCAGACACCGCACGGCACAACACACGCGCGCAGTGATGCGAGGGAGAAAACACCACCAGTCCCGACGGCTGCACCTGCCTTGCCTGGCCCGGCCCTGCCCGGCTCTGTCCTGCCCACCGGCTCAGCAGCTCTGCAGTCAGCCCCTGGGGGGGGTGGTCCCGCTCCTCGGGCTGTGGAGTCGTCCGGGGGGCTCCCTGGGGCCATGTGTTCTGACCGCACGTGGTAGTCATGGCCAGCCTTGGATTTGTACTTCTTGCCGCAGTGTGGACAGCTGAAGACAGGCTTGTCAGCCTCAGCCAGCTGCTTCCCACACCGCTTCTGGTGGTACTGGTAGCCCATCAGGCTGGAGAAGTTGGCCACACAGCCCTGTGGAGACAGGGAGGGTTAAAGAGGGTTGGGGAATCATGTGTCCATGCTGAAATGGTTGGGGTGACACTGCTACAGGGAGGAACATGGCCTGAGGAGCCCCCTCTGCAGAGCAGCTCCACCAGCCTGTCCCCTCTGAGTGATGGGGGGTTGTCAGCTAGCCCCTCTCCCCCAAGGAGCCACATGCAGGCATGGTGGTACCATGGAGGGATGGGCAACACTGCCCCCATCCCCAACACACCGACAGAGCTCCCCAGACAGATGCACAGCAGGCAGCAGGAGGGGAAGTGCCTGCATGCTGAGCAAAGCATCCATGGGGACACCCCTCTGCCACACACCCTGTTACCCAGTTGTGACTTGTCTGCCACCAGCTCACAACCGTTTTTCAGTGTGGTTTGGTTTAGTTTCACCCTGTGCCAAGAACAGCTCTGGCTGTGCCCCCTCCAGAGTTCAGGAGGCAGAACCTGCCTGTCAGTGCTCCCCAACCTGCCCTGTGCCCACCCCACTGCAGGGATGGCCCATTGCTGGAGCACACAGAGCCAAGGGGATGGGGACCGGGGTGGCTGCACTAAGGTCAAGAGCACACCAAGGGATGCCTGGAGAGCATGCATTCCCCTCTGTACTGGGGCTCACTCCTTCCACCTTTTCACACAAGGAGAAACAGGAGTTGTTCTCCTACCTCATTGGGGCATTTCAGCTTCCCCATCTGCTTCAGCACTTTCCTCAGCCTTTCCCGCTCTTCCTGCTCCCCAAGTCCAGTGGTTTCCACAGGAACAGGCTGGAAACAAGGAAGCAACAGAGTCAACTATTTACTCATGTCTTCTGTGCCAGGAGCAGGTGGTGAACTTCTGCCTCACAGGAGCTGCCCTTGGCCAGGGAAAACCTCTCATTAGAAGAGCTGGATCTCCCACAGCTTTACCACACACAACACCTCCACCTTTACGTGGCAGATCTGCTCGTGCCTCTACTGTGTTTGCACTCAAAGGGCCAGCTGGGAAACCCAGGAGCAGCTCCTGCACAGAGGATTCATCAGGCTGAAGAACAGGAGATGAATGTGAAAGTCCAGTGATAGCTGGTAGGCAGGGCACAGGTAGGAATGGGGTTATCACAGAATCACAGAAGGTCAGGAGTTGGAAGGCACCTTGAAAGATCATCTAGTCCAACCCCCCTGCTAGAGCAGGGTCACCCAGACTAAATCCCACAGGAATGCTCCAGCAGGTTTTGAAGGTTGCCAGAGAAGGAGACTCCACAACCTCTCTGGGCAGCCTGTCCTAGTGCCCTGTCACCCTCACAGTGAAAAAGTTCCTTCTTACGTTCACATGGACCTTCCTATGCTCCAGCTTGCACCAACTGGCCCTTGTCCTATCACTGGCCATCACTGTGAAGAGCCTGGCTCCATCCTCCAGAAAAACATTTCCCATGCCTCACCTTGCTATCTCAGAGACATACATGACCACCAGATTTTTAAGAACAGCATCTAAATGGGTTCCTGTCAGATTTTATCCATGATAAGCTTCCCACATGCATGTTGGAGAGCTAATGACTGGATTTTGAGGTTCATGCAAGCCAGAACCCATCAGTCCCAGATCAGTCCCAGATCTGTGAGCACAGTTTTGGAGGCAGAGCTTTGCCACTCAAAATCTGCCCTCACCACCCTCACTGAATCCTCCCCTGCTCTGGGATTTGAAACCTTGTTTTACTTTTCCAGTCATCTGCTCTACTCCCTGCGACCAAGCTGAGCTGCCTGGGAAGGAATGGCTTTGTTTGGCAGGGAAGGGGGAAGGCCACTGGCCTGAGCAGTATGTGAAATGCTGCAGAGATGGTGTTCTGAGCCCCCTCTTTACAAAGACAAAGGAAAGCAGACTGCAAATTGCTTTGTCTTCTGCACCTTGAGGTGTGAGGCAAAAGCAGCCCAGCTCTCTTACCTTGCTGACGTGTTCAGCCATGGTGTGGTAATTCAGCCCAGCTTTGGACTTGAACTGTTTTTTGCAGTGCTGACACTTCAGGGCATCCTGCAGCTGAAGGAATTAAAGACAAGTCACTGTGGAGGCCACAGTTCATCATTCATTTTTCCCAGGGCTGCTGCTGCTGCTCCTCCATATGTCCCATGGGCAGCTGTTGCTGCAGCGGTACCCAGCGGTGGGACCCAGCAGGTAAGACAGTGTCCCCGTCCCCCATCCCAATCCCAGCCTGCAGCTCATACTCTGTCATCCTGGACACCATTATCAAACCAACATGCCCCAATTCTTGGAAAACATTCCATTTTGGATGTAGATTTAAAGCCCCACTGGCTGGAAACATCTGGGACCTGGTGTCTTAGTCTTCCTGTTAAAGGGTTAGGGAGAAGATGCTTTGATCTACCAACATGTCAGTGGACTGTGCTCTGCAGCCCTATTAACTCTGACAGCTGCTGGTGTGCAGTGCACTTTCTGGGAGCCTGGGCTGTTTGAAATCAAGCTCCTTCTGGACACGATCACAGCAGAACACTTCCTGCCTCACACTGCTCTGCTGTTCAACCTGACTTGGCTTCTTGAGCAAACTGGGGAGATGCATTCAGTGCACACACCAAGGGGAAGGTGCAAAGTGAGCAAGGAGACTGTGAGTCTTGCTGGGGCAGATACCAGAATTCATTGGTCAAGGTGAAGGCTCTGGGGGCCAAGAGATGGGATGTCTCGACAGGGAACCAGTGCCTGGACGGCCATGGGCATTCCTGCTCCTGCTGCCTGGCTGGTGCTCCACCTTCCCCACTTTCCCTGCAACCCAGCCTGGACTAGAAGCTGGAGAGGGAACAAAGCTGGAGCTGCAAATCCCTCCTTATCCTGGAGCTCTGGGGAAATTAAGAATAAACTCACTGCTGCCAGTTAGGAATGACTCACTTGTACCTGTGCTCCCATGGGTTCATCTTCTTCCAGACCCAAGTGCTCCATCCTAATGAGGTGAATGCTAAAAGCTCCCTGACTGATCAGATGCTAATGCCAGGCAATTTGGGGGTTAATTCTCCAGTCAACACTGAAGAACAAGCCCTCCCACCTGGGATGCCAGGAGGATATACCTGCCCTCCTCTCCTCCACGCCCCATTCCTTATTGCCTCTTTAAATCTGAAGGGAACACAGCAGACTGCTTAGTGCCAAGCAAAGAACAGTGAAACCAGTTTCCACTGGTTTTAGGAGAGTGTTGTGAGCCTCCACATCCTTTTTCCCACTGTCCAGCTAAGAAATACTTCAATCCTCAGAGCAGAGAGAGCAAGCTGAGAGGGTGTGTGCACTCCAGGGTCACTTCTGATGGGGATACCCTGATGGGGATGGAAGCAGGACCTCACTGGACATGCCACTGGTTCATCTCAGAGATGAAATGCTGAGACTGGATCTGCTGTCACACAGCCAGAACTGGGGACTGTCCTCTCTGGACTGCTGGCTGCTCTGTCAGGGCTGCCACAAAGCAGCCCAGCTCCTATAGCCACAGAGCCAGGCCTGTGCTGCACGGGGAAGGGTGACAAAACCCTTGCCCCTACGGTTGGAACCCCAATTCTTCTGCTGAATATCCACTGACCTATTTATAGCAGGGAAGACAGGCCCAACTGCTCTGGCAGTGTCCTGCTCAGCAGGCTGGCTGGCCATGCAGCCTGTGTGGAGCCTGCCTGGCTTGGGAGATGCTCCAAAGTGCAGGAGAAATGAACTGTAGTGGCCAGGAACCCCACTGCACTGAAGCCAGGAGGATGTCGGAGGAGGCAGGGTTCTGGCAGGCATCGATGTCATACAGGGTTTGAAAGGGAGAGTAGCCTCCCACTGCTGTATAAATAGTGAGGAGAAGGCTGAGGAGGCACTTACAGAAAATGAATGTGGAATCAAAGCCCAGCCACACATTTTCAAAGCAGGAGGCATCGATCCCACCTTGGCTTTCCCTGGTGATGGCTCTGCACCGTGCCAGGTGACAGATGAAGACATAATCCTTTGGCTTTGAGGGATGGTGGTGTGGCAGGGAGGCAGTTTTTCACTGCACCATTACTGAGCTCCTGCACCCTGACAGCCTGCCTGAGCACATCCAAGCACAGTGTCTCCCTGAGACATGCTCTCATTCAACCACAATTTATCTGGCCTGGCCAGTGAAATCCCACAGCCAGGACTCCTGAGGACAGATTAGAGGCAACCCCAACAATCTCTCCAGCCTTAAAACTACTTGTTTAGCTACTAGGAATACCCAACTCTGCTAGAGACACTGGGGCAAGGAGCCCAGACCACAAAGGGATTTAGTATTGCTGAGAATGAGGTGTCCAAATCCTTCTGAATCAATGCAAAGCAGCCAGCTCTCTGAAGATGACCAGCAAGTGCCCTGTCAAACACAGCCCAGGTCTGGTTTTAGGAGCATCAACAGACATTTATGAGTGGCACATGTACATGCCTGTTTCCCTCCAACAGCCCTAGGTGTGTGATTGAATAAAGCAAGTCCTTACTTTCTGGCAGACATCCATGTGCTTTTTGAGCCCCACAACAGTTTTCCTGGTTATCACACTGCAGGTTGGACAGGAGACTTCTCCCTTCTCGCTGATCTCCCGCTGCCACTGATCCTCAGGGTTTGCTGGTGAGGGAGAGGAGAGAGGTGTTCACAGAATCACAAGGTTGGGAAAGACCTTTGAAGATCATCCAGTCCAACCAATCCCATCCTGAACTAAACCATATCCCTAAGTACCTCATCTACCCTTTTTTTTTGAACACATCCAGGGCAGGTGACTCAACCACCCACCCACTGTTACACCCAGACAGCCACAGAGACCACAACCCGCCCGGGCTGCTCCTGAACCTTGATCTGCTGCATTGAAAAGCCCTGATTTGGGAAAAATTCCTGATGTTAAAAAAGAGAAATCCTCTCTGAGGCATGGCCAAGCCAGGTGCAAATCCCACAGCTCCCACAGCCACCTGAGCAAAGCAGGTCACTGGGCCACTTCATGGGGAGTCACCCAACCTGCTGGCATTTCATGGGGAAAAGGAGGTTTGCTTTTCCAAGCCCAATGGTATCCTGAACACCAGGAGTTAAAAAAAAAAACCCATGGTGATATCCCCAGCCACCTGATCTCCTCCCTGTGTGGAGTAACTCCCCCCCTGCCAAACCAAACAATTAGCAGGGCTGAAACAAAGGTGAGTGTCTGGGCTCCATCCTAGAGAGCTTCCCTGGCACTTCTCTTCCCAGCAGACACACAGGCAGCTTGGGGAGTGCTAGTTTCAAGGCATCTGTTTGTTTTAATGGCTGTGACTGGCTTAAAAAAACACTCCAAGTAAGAGATACACAGGGCCAAAACCTGCTCCCAGGCCCAGAGCTCACGCTGTGTTCTCAGCAGAACAGCACTGGGCTTCCAGCAAGGGAAGCCCGGTCTGAATAGAACCCACCCAGTCTGTTTATTTGGATGCTTCTGCATGGCTGGGAGATCAGAGAGTCGTTTATTTGAATTTGAAAGCAGTGCAAGGCATCACAGCTGTGTTTATCTTGCACATCCTGCGTTCTCCTGCTGTCAGAGCTCCCAGGAAAAGTCAGCAACCTGTGCTAGGGTGTAGGCTGCAGCGTGGAGGGTTGGGGAAGGCGTAGCCACGCTCAGAGTTATGTACTGGTGTCATTCATGGAATTGATGGTAGAAAAACGCCACCATCTCCAACACTGACCCAAAGTGTGGCCACTGAGAAGCCAGGAGGAACCAGGATTTGGCTGTCAAGTCCCAGCACTTGGAGCTGTCTGTCCTGGCAGCAAAGCAAAGGTACAGTAATTCTTTTGGGATATCGTTTCTGGCTGCCCCAGTGTTACAAGAGCAGTGGCTATTGCCACACCTGTGCTAAACCTTGAATGGGCAGGAGCTACATGCTCCCACTCCTGATTCTGGACTGCTTTTGCTTGCAAATCTGCTAGAAAACTCACTCAACAAGCAGCTGCTGGGCTGGGAGGGGTGTGGGGACCACTAGCTTTGGTGTGAAGTGGGGGGGACACCACTGTGGCAGCTCAGAGCAGAGCACAGGACTGAGTTGTTCAGCACCTAAGCTGCACACAGAGCAGCTGCCTGTGCTCTGCCTCTGCCAGGCTCACCTGCTGGTAGATGGACAGCAGTTTCCTTCTTCACACCAGCTCCTGGAGGTTTCTTTTTCAGCTCCTCCATGTTGGTGCTCCCCTCCAGCTTCTTGGCTCGATGGGCTTTTGCCTTGTCCTCTGCTTTGACAAGACCTGTAGAGAGAGGGGATTTCTGTTTGGTACTTACACTAATACTCTCAGACCAAGTCACATTTAGCAGTGAAAACCAAGCTCTACCTCTGACCCAGGGACACTAAGCTGGCTGTAGGTCTGCCAAGGCTGCACGTGTAGGACCAGGGCCATCATTATGACAAGCATTATGCCTCCGTTTGAGGCAGTGGGTCACTGGGGGGACTAGTTTACTCTGGAGGAATCCACAGCAGATGTTTTGGTCTAGGCAAAGTCTTTGTGGAGAAGTTAAGGAGCAAAACCTCAGACTTCCCAGAAGCCAGGGAAAAAATCACAGAGACAACATCCATCCTGCTCTTCAGCAAGTGTTTAATTCCTTCAAAGCCATTAGTGCCTCTTGTACTGGAAGGTGCTGCCTCTTGCAGTGCCTGGAAACATTTTCCTTTCCCTGGCTGAACAAATTTCACAGCCAGTCCAACTCCAGTTGCTCTCATGCCAGGGATGCTCCAGGTTTCCTCTCCTCTTTGTACCCAGCTCAGTATATATATATATATGGAGCACGACCAGAGTCCCACTCACTCAGCAGCCAACTCCTGAGCCTCGTGTCTCAGGAAACATCCCAGGAACACATCTCTTCCCCCTTGAATTTTTGTTGAATGTGGGTGACCAGCGTTGGAGACAGTGTCTGAGGGGTGGATGTGTCACCCAGCAGAGCAGAAACCCCTCTCAACACCCTCAGAAACACTGTGGAATCCCAGGACGGTGCGATGATGATGATGATGATGATGAGATGATGTTTCTCATGTCTTGCTTGTGTCAGCAGCTTGTTACTCTTGTGTTACAGCTGGACATACTCGTATCCCTCCTGCTCTTCCCTCATTTCCCACTGACAGGCTCACAAGCAGAGCAAGGCAGGGTTGTTATCAGTACCAGCTCTGCTGCTGCCTGTCAGTCCCTTTCTGGGTAGAGGCACCACGTCCTCCAGCACAACATCCCCAGGTTCTGGATGGCTGTCACATTATCTCCACCACAGAGAGGGCTCTGGGGAAGGAGCTTCCCTGAAACACCCCAGGGAGAAGCTACAACCCTACAGCTGACCAGGGCCAGGCCTGTGTTACCTTTCAGTCCAAACGTCCCCGAGATGGATGGCTGCTCCCCCGTAAATTTCTTTGGAGTTTTCTGTTTCCTTCCTGACTCAAAAGAGAGAAACAGAGAGAGGGATTTGGTCAAATAACTGTACTGCTGGGGGGGCTTCAGCAGTCCTAAAGCAAGGGGGAGGCACACACTCTGGGTCAGGAGTGAATCACCTTGCAGAGATGCCTTTACCCCTGTGAAATACAGGGATGCTGAACTGAGCAGACATCCCATCATTACAGTAACAGGATGCTGCTCCCCACCCTACAAAACCAGGAGAAACAACTCAAAACACTGGAAGTTTTTGAGTTGTGGCTCTGGCTAGCTCCAAAAGCCACACAGTTTTCACAGCCTAAGGTGGTGGTTCACTTGGGAGCTGCAGGCAGTGTAAAACCATGCCAAGACTGGGGCAACGATGGCCCTGCCTGTCAGCCCCACATGGTAATGATGGGGTGAAGCTCCTTACCCTGCCCCAACACTTGAGGAAAACACATCTGACACATTCCCCCTGGTTTAAACTGCCACACTCAATGAGGCCAGACAGGCAGACACAGCAGCAAGCCATGCTGCAGGGAATTCAATCCATTTCCAACCCTATAGGTCCTACAGAAATACCTCTCCCAAAGCAATAACCTAATTTTCACTGTTGAGGAACTCACTGTTTCAAGAAACCAGGGGGGGCAAATTACCAGGGTGTTGGAAAAAGGCCTGGATACTTCTAGAGAGACACTCCCAGCAGCGCTGGGCTGCAGCTGAGCCCCTTCCCTTCCCATGGGACACCCCTCTCCAGACTCCTGAACCAGCATAGCCCCAGGCTCTAATCTTACTGTGCTTCATCCTCTCAGGGTCTTCCTCCTGCAGCGAGGCCTGGCTGCCCCCCTGCTGCACAGCATCCTTGCCACTGGAGGACTTGGCGGTGGGGGTGGCGGCTGCCATGGCCTCAGCTGCTGCGATCTGGAACTCCTTGCTCTCCCGGCTCTCGGCCAGGCACTCGCCGTTCTCCGCATGGTCCTGGGCCACGGCTTTGTCCGTCTTTGCCTGTTTGGGATGGATGGTGGGGCAAGCTGAACTCTCAGCAGCTCTAGGGCAAAGCACAGAGGGCTTGTTTAAAGAGGGGTTGTTAGACCAATGTCATAGTATCATAGAATGGTCTGGGTTGGAAGGGACCCCATGGATCATAGAGCTCCAACCCCCCTGCCACAGGCAGGGCCACCAACCTCCAGGCCTGGAGCTACACAAGGTTGCCCAGGGCCCCAGCCAACCTGGCCTTGAACACCCCCAGGGACGGGGCACCCACCCCCTCTCTGGGCAGCCTGTTCCAGCCCCTCACCACTCTCTCTGGAAAGAACTTCCCCCTAATATCTAATCTAAACCTTCCTTCCTTTAGATTTAATCCATCCCCCTGCCCTGCCATTATCTGCCCTTTAACAAGCTGATTCCCCNGCTGAACCAGCCCAGCTCCCTCAGCCTCTCTTTGTAGGGCAGCTGCTCCAGCCCTCTGATCATCCTTGTGGCTCCTCTGACCCCTCTCCAACAGCCCCACATCTCTCTTGTATTGGGGGCCCCAGCTCTGGACACAGGACTCCAGCTGGGGCCTCCCCAGGGCAGAGCAGAGAGGGACAATCCCCTCCCTGTCCCTGCTGCCACCCCTCTGCTGATGGAGCCCAGGATCCCATTGGCCTTGTGAGCTGCCAGAGCCACTGCTGGCTCATATTCAGTTTCTCATCCACCACAATCCCCAAGTCCTTCTCAGCAGGGCTGCTCTCCAGGAGCTCTTCTCCCAGTCTGTATCTATGTCTGGGATTCTTCTGACCCAAGTGCAACCCCTGACCCTTGGCAGTGTTGAACCTCATGAGGTTCCCCTGTCCCATCTTTCCAGCCTGTTATGTCCCTCTGGATGGCTCCTTTCCTTCTAGGGTGAAGAACGTCCTGACACCTCTCCCCGCGCTCCAGCCCAGACCATGGGAACGGAGACGGGCACGTTCCCCTTCTCCCAGCCGTCCCTGCGTCACCACCACACAGCTCAGACACAGCCTGGTACCTTTTCTTGCCACTGCTCTTCCCAATGGCCTTGGGCACTTTGTTTTCTGCTTTGCTGGTTGGCACTGGCCGGTCCAAGTGGTTCCAGAGCCGATGCTTTTCTAGCTGGGTTTTGGAGGTGAAGGCAGCTTCACAGTACGAGCACGAATAGGTCAGCTTCTCTGAGATGGCACCCTGTGTGGAGCAGGGAGAGACAGGTGAGCACAGACAAAAGGTAATGGCTTTTTCTGGTGCAGGCACAAACACAAATCAGGTGTAATACCCTCCTGCCCCTCCAAAGGGTTACCAATGGTACACAATCCTCCCACTCCAGACCTCACGCTGAGCTGGAGGGACACCAGTGCCTCTCACACACACCTCACAAACTGTCCCTGGTCCTTCTGTGCCCTCCTCATTTTACTCTCATCTTTCTGCTGGGGTTTATGGCCTGAGAGGGCCTTTACCCTGTAGATGGTAATTCAAGAGCTGGTCACTGGGAAGGACAGCCCACCACTCCTTACCCCTTGGCAGCGCTGATAGTGGTACTTCAAGCCATAAATGCTGGGGAACTCCAGCCAGCAGCCTGAATTGGGACATTTCACCCTGGAGTGGGCTTTGAATTCATCCTTCCACTGGTTCATCAGGGGGAGCTGGGAACAGGAGAGACAAGAGACATAACTATGTGAAGAGCATCAGGTTCTTGGGGGTGTGCCAGCGCATCCCGAGGGGGCTGGGGCAGGGCACACAGGACTTTGGAACATTCCTGCCCACCCCTTCTCCCCACACAGCCACAAAGTGGACCCCAGGGCTGTATTTCAGCACAGGGTGCTCCCTCCAGTGAGGGGGGCTAGGACAGAGCTGCAGGCTCTACAGGCTAACAGTTCCTCCCAAGAAGTTACCTTGCTGTGCCTCCCTGAGTGCATTCACACTCCCAGCCAGGCTGGGGAATAAATCAGGCCAGAAGTTGCTCGGGTGATTTAACCACCCCACATTTCATCTAGTCAGCAAATCACCCCGTGCCCATGCTCTCATGACAAACTGCTCTGTGTGTTGTCCACGCTACTGTGCTGGAATTAAACTGCACAACTCAGAGGGGAATAAATCACCCCCTTTGCTGGTGCTGCCGGATCATTAGCCAAACCTGCCGTAGCTGTGAGAGCAGCCAGCTCATCTGAGAACAGCCCTGGGAAGGGGAGGGCTGGAGGGGCTGTACCGCTCCCCACCAGGGTTTTAGAGGATGCTGAACGCCTGCATGGAGGGGATTCAGGGGTCAAGATCTTGCTGAGCCCAAGGCAAGGCTGCTCTGAAGCACTGGGAAAGGCAGGTTGAACTGGGGAGCAGGGCTGGCTGGAGGGCACAGCGCAGCGAGGCACGGCGGGCGGGGGAAACCAGGGCGCGCGGGCTCTTACAGGGATGTCTTTCAGTGCCTGGTTCTCAGCCTTGGGTCGTCCTTTCTTCCTGCCTTCGGTTTTGTCACTGGTTGCATTCCCTGCAAACAGACACAGCACTAACCTGTAACTTCCAGGGATGCTGAGAGTCAGTCAGTGCAGCCCAAAGGCAGGCTGCGAGCAGCCAGCTGGAGATGCTGTGTATGGAAACCTGAGACCCAGGTCCAGGAGGGATTGAAGAACAGCACCAGGGATAAAAGTCACAGAATCACAGAATTGTAGGGGGTGGAAGGGACCTCAAGAGATCATTGGGTCCACCCCCCCTGCCAAAGCAGGCTCCCTATCTCATATTACACAGATAGACATCCAGATGAGACTTGAATATCTCCAGAGAAGGAGACTCCACCACCTCCCTGGGCAGCCTATTCCACTGCTCCCTCACCCTCACTGGGGAAAAGTTCTTCCACATGTTGGTGTGGAACTTCCTGTGCTCCAGCTTACAGCCATTGCCCCTTGTCCTGTCCCCACAGACACTGAGAAGGGGCTGGCCAATTCCCCCTGCATCCCATGTCTAAGATACTTATAAACACTAATTAGGTCCCCCCTAAGTCTTCTTTTTTCCAGGCTGAACAGCCCCAGCTCACTCAGCCTTTCCTCACAGGGGAGATGTTCCAGACCCCTAATCAACTTTGTTGCCCTTCTCTGGACTCTCTCCAGGAGATCCCTGTCTGTTTGATCCCAGGGAGCCCAGAACTGGACACAGTACTCCAGGTGGGGCCTGACCAACGCAGAGCAGAGAAAGCCATTTGCTACGAGTACAGGAACAAGCCAGAAAGCATCCCTGTGAAGGAACCCCTGAACAGCTAGGAAAGGACAACTGAGATTAAAAAAAAAACCCCAAATCCAACTTGTAAAATACCCTCCCCTGGTAAAAATTGGGTAAGAAAAGTTTGGCAGCTGAGCCAGCAATCCCTCCAGCTCCTGAACTGGAGCTCAGCTCCCAGCCTGGTGCTGGCTGGACTCAAAAGCCAATCCAGGATTTTTTTTGGAACAAGGGAGAGAGATTAAACAGAAAGCCAACCAGTTAACCAGTTACCTACAAAGGTGTTGCCAAAACCACACACTCCTTCCTTTTTCCTGCCTTCTGCCCCAGCAGCCAGGAGTATAAAAGCAAACAAAACAGCTGACTCATTTATTTCCAGTTCCCTGAGGTCATGCCAGCTGGTTTGCTCCACTTCAACATCTATAAAACCACCTCTTGGTGAGGCAGCACTGGGAAACTCTCTAGCCCAGACGACCTCATCTGCAGGAGGTGGTGACCTTTATGGGCTGGAAGAAAAAAGTCCCTAAAAATCCACTTACCTGCCCCACACCCTTCCCACAAGGCTGCCTCTAAGCTGACCCAGATCCACACCTTTGGTTTGGACTCCTAACTGCCTGGCTCCTGCCCCAGAACAGCTCGTGGCTGTAAGGAGAGGGGAGGATGTTGCAGGTTTGGCCCCAAACCATGCCAGCTCTGGAGCGAGCATGCAGGGTTCGTTCAGACCTCTGGCAGTGACTGTGAAGGATGTCTGTGCATCACAGCTGCCCTCCCCATTCTGTGTTTTCTCCACTGCTCTTAGCCCACCACCCCCCTCAGGCTTTTCCTCCAGGCCTGTGTAAGCCAGGGCCTCACCCTGCCCATGAAAGGGAGAGAAGTTCCTCACACATCCTGGGACTCCAGGAGCCAGCAGTTTATCAATAATATAGAGCTTGCAGCAAAAGCTCCCAACGCTGCAGTTACCTGCTTATTGCTCTTCCTGGCTTCAAAATATTCCAACTTCAAACTACCCCAGAGGAACACATTTCCATCCCTCCAGGCACAGCCAGGGCTCAGCTCACACAGATCCCAGAGTCACAGTATCCTTTAGGTTGGAAAAGACCTTTAAGATCATCAAGTCCAACTGTTAACCCAGCACTGCCAAGTCCACTACACCACGACCCTCAGCTCATCTGAGTGTCTTTTAAATGCCCCCAGGGACCAACACCCCCAGCTCCTATTCTGCCAGGGGCCTTTACAGATGCTGTGCCCCAAGCCTGCAGCCTTGTTGGGGTTGTTGTGACCCAAGTGTGGGACCCAGCACTGAGCCTTGCTGAACCTCATACAGTTGCCTTGGCCCATCTCTCCAGATGCCTCTGCAGAGCCTTTCTCACCCTCCACCAGACCAACACCCCCACACAACACAGTGTCATGTCCAGACTCAATCCCCTCATCCAGATCATCAATAAAGACATTAAACAGAACTGGCCCCAGTACTGAGCCCTGGGGAACACCACTTGATGCCCAGTGACAGCTCTCCTCTCCTTTTCACAACCTGCACATGTTTCAAAACTTTCAGGGATGCTCCATGCCAAACACAAGAGCTCCCAGTTCAGACACTCCCCAGCGCCCTTGTTGATGAGCTGGGGACAGTGAGGATGGGGATGGGAAGAGCAGAAATCACATCTCTTCCAGCATCCCACTCCTGGCTATCACCTGTCGGCCCCTGGACCTCACAGGTGCTCACAGGAGACACGAACCCAACAGTGCTCAGTGTCATAGGAAGCAGGGACTGGGGGTGGCTTGCTGATGGACTTGAGGCTTCTCTGGACCTAGACCTGGCTTAAAACGATGCTCCCAGCACCAACCAGGCTGCTGCATTTGAGGGAGGACAGCAAAGTGTCTGCAGGAGAGGCCTTGGTCTCCCCAGTCCAAAGCAAAACCAATTTGCTGCAACAATGCCAGACACTTCCTAGGGAGAGCAATGACACATCTCCATCACCCAGCATCCTCCATCGCTCTGCCTCATCGCTTTCAGCCTACCTAAACCTGAAGGGCTTGAAAGCAAAAGGGCTTTTCTACTTTTAAAAGTGCTGGTAAGATGCAGCACAGGGGAAAACACCCTCCCAAACCCAGGTATGTTCAGACTGCGGACAGCTGGAGTTCATTCCCCTCAGAAACAAGTTACACCCCTCTGCTAGCAATTACAGCCACAACCCCCCCCCCTCAAGGGAAGAGCTGCATTTGGGAAATAGTCAGGGTGCAATCATTTCAGATTTTGGGGATTGGCAGATTTTGGGGGCCTGGCCTAAGCTGCATGTCTGGGGTCTGACCCTCACCCTGGGTGCAGGTGACCCGCCGGTGCTGCCGTGAGCAAGGTAACGGCAGTGTGAGTCTCCCTGAGCCCGCAGCAGGGATCTGCCCAGCATCAACAGACAGAAGGAAAATCTCCCCTAGGCCTGGGGATTCCTGGATAGAGCAATCAGCTATCCATCACTGTGACAGCCCTTAGCAAGTGGGTCCCGCCGGGCTCGTAGGCTCACAAGCCTCCAGCCCCGGGGGCTGCCACACGGGAGGCAGCAGATGGCCTGAACTCATCACATCCCTTCCACCCTTTGATGTAACACTCAGCTACCAACAGGATGAACAGGCGGCCAGACACCCATCTCCTCAAGCTGTAGGCACACCCCTCAGAAGGGAGAGACCATCTCCAGTTCCCAGCGACTGGCACTCTGCCTCTCGGTGGGGATTTTTTTTGGGGGGGGGGGCCCAGTGAGGAGCAGAAGCTCCCTGAGGCTCGATGCACCCCCCCTCGTTTTGTTAGCCACCTCCAAACCCCCCTGAGCTCATTCCCTCCACCCCATCCACCTTCCTCAGGAAGAAAAAGCCCCGATCCTCACCGAGCTTGTGCAGCTCCGCCGGTGGGTTTATCCTCGCCTCCGTCCTTTCTCTGCTGGCAGTGGGTTTGTTAGAGCCTGCTGCAGTTTTCCTTCCACCTTTACAGGCATAGGAATCCGCCATCTCTGCAAGAAGAGGGGAGGCGTTAAAATTCACTCCTCAGAGCCAGGAGCAACACATGCTGGAAGCAAGGGAGAGCTGCTGGGGAAGGAGGGAGGGAAATCAGCAAACTATGGTGCAGCTTAAAGCTCCTCACAAAGGAGAAACAGGACGTGTTGCTGAGTGTTTGTTCTACACTCCAGCAGCACCACAGACACGCCTGGGAAGCTGCTTTCATTGTATGCTGCTTCCCCCTCCACACATACAACAGCAAAGACTTTATTAAAAATTATGGGCTGACTTTGCCCAGAGAAGTGGGGAATAAATGGCTTTCCCCCTTATTTTGTGTCTCTGCTTTCAGTTAAGGCACCAAAAGGCATAAAAAAAAAATGAAAAGAGAGGGAGTTTTAATGAGCAGATGTAGTGATAAATTTCCAATTTTCCTTATTAATGGGAAACTGTTATAAACTGAGAATTGTTAATGTTATCTGAACTTCCCGTATTAATAATTCAATTTGGCCTCTCTATAAATAATGAGCATCAGGAATTATCATGGAAGGGCCAATCTCACTCCCCATGGAAGCAGGCAGCAGGACACCCCTCCGCTCTGGTGGTGCCAAGGATGAAGCCTGTGGCACTGCTGGCTCCAAGCTCCTTCCTCTGCACAAGCAAAGGCACCTCTGAGGGTGGGGGCTGCATCAGGGGGTGCTGTGTGTGGCCCCCCAGGGGGAAAGGAGAGCATCAAGTCCATGGGAAACGATTCCCACCATCCAGCCTTGAGACCTGGGTGGGGACATGATGCTGATGCTCAGCCAGGCACTGGAAGGGACGTGCCAACGGGTGCCTGCTTCACCTTTGCTCAACACCTCTCTCCCACACACTCGTGGGCTTTTTTAGAACACAGAGCTGACTCCTCACCCCCAGTTCCTCCCACGAGGTCACAGCTGCACTGCTTAACTCAAGGGAGGTGATGCCCTCAGCATCCAGACTCATGCTGCCTGCCTGGGCAGCCCGGAGGGACAGGAGAGCATCTCCCCTGCGCCCGGACCACCCATCACACCATCAGCACCCATCACACCATCAGCACTGGGGGCACCAGGGTCCGGCAGTCCTTTCTGAGCTGCCCCTGGGGACTTCCCCTGAAGGAAGGAGCACTGCCCCACCATGTGTGGCCCAGGTGCTCCTGGAAGACCTGGCAAAAAGCTCGCGGCGCGTGTTGGGCTGGTGACACAGGTGTGGTTGTTTGCAGGGACACAAAGGTTCATCGGATCAAGGGAGAAATTTTCAGCCTTGGCAAAAGGTTCTCTGGCATCTGGTGCTGAACACAGACAGTGTTTATTGAGCTAATTTGGGCTCTTTCAGTAAGAGCTCCTGGGTAGGAGCTGCAGCCCGAAGGCCAGTGGCTCCTTCCTGGGGACAGCTGGTCTCCAGAGCTGGCAGAGAGAGGGGACCCTGAGGCCCCTTCCCAAATTGTGGCTCTACTCTCACTGCGTGAGTGCTGCTACTGTGCCCAATTCTGTCAGTCCCCTCCCTTCCCGTGCTGCCTCCTGGCACCTCAGCTCCTCTGAGCCACCCTCAGTCCAGTCACTTGAAGGAAAACAACTCAGGGAAGAGCAGCAAAACCAAACAGTGAAGACAAGAAGATTTCTGCCCTTTCAACGGGGTGAAATCCAAGGAGAAACCCACACAGACAACACACTGATCCAACCTGGGCTAACGCTGAAACACAACCTTGCTGTGGCATCGCCTCTTGGACTGGGCACACATCCCAGCAGGAAAGGGGAGGGAAGCCCAGCACCATAGCAGCCCCCCCACCAAACTGCACCCTGAGCGGTGAGACACCCCGGCACACACAGGCAGGGATGCTGTCAGGTGGGCAACAGACCACAAAACCTCTGAGTCTGCCTTGCTGGACAGCTTGAGGGTGACTCAATGAAGGGCACCACACAGGGCAGACCCCACCAACAGCCCAGCTGCCCCTCCTGCTTCCTGAGCACCCCACGGCAGGGCACACCAAGCCACGGGAGCCAGGGCTGCTGCCAAACATCCCTTCCAACACCATCACTGGGGTCAAGGTGCCTGGCTCAGCGTTGCTCCTAAATGCTTCTCATTCCCCTTAGCACATCTGTCCCCTAAAGGGGATCCCTTCTGGCCAGCTTAGGAGGTTCTGCATGTCTTTGTTTTTCCACACCAACTACTCTTTTGAATTTTTTTTTGGCTAAATGAAAAAATAGAAACCCCATAAACCACTTAGCAAGAGCCCAACTCCCCTCCCTGGCCATCGAGACAACCCCAGGGATCCATGAGGAATTGCCCCAGAGACAGAGAGCAGAAATCAGCCCATTGTATTTTCTGTGTCATGTCCAAACTTCTCACTCATTTTTGAGTAAGACATGCTGAAAGTGGGCAACAGCCCCCACACCCTTCCAGCTTGTGTTAAGGTTTTTGGTGAAAACCCTTTTGGAACCGGCAGTGGGAGAAGATACCAGCAGGTTCTGCCTGTGAGCAGGGCTGGGATGTGGCATGGGAAGTCTGGGGCTGGCAGTGCTTTTGTAGATGAAGCCTCCACTTCTTTTCAGGCAACTTTTTAAGAACTTCACGGCAGCGTTTTTGAAGCATCCCACTCCAGCTCCAGAGAAAAAGCCACTGGGAACACAGCAGACAGCACAGGATGAGTGGAGGCTGAGCCAGCAGTGCTGGGAACAGGGGCAATGAGCAAGCCCATGGCTGTGGGAAAGGGGGAAGCAAAGCCTGGGAACCCACCACACATTCCCAAGCCACCAGCAGCCCAGCTCGGCTGGCATGGTTCCTCCACCACGCTTGACAAGGGATGGCTATGTCCCAGCCACTTGCTGCCCTGACAGGTGTTCTCCCTCCTGGACAAACCCCTCCCTGTCAGGCTCTGCAGGCACAGCCCTGAAACTGGGCATAAACTGGGAAAGGGGAAATAATTCCAACTATGAATGCCCACTGGTCACCTGGGATTGGGTTTGCAGGAGCGCAGGCACAGCCAAGGACGGCTGGGACCCTCCTGGCACCCAGGCATCCCCCATACAAGGGGGAAAAGTCGCCCGTGGGCCCTGCCAGGACTCCTGCTCCAGTCCCATTGCTGCGGATGCCCCGTGCCATGCACCGGTCACCCATCTGCTCCACTTCTTGTTAAGGATTCAGCAGCGGCTCCAGATGCAGGCAACGCCAAACAGCCAAGCGAGCTGCCTGCCCCTGCCCACGGTGCCCTGGCACGAGCGGCGTGCCAGGCAGGATGCAGGCTGGGATGGGACGAGGCCAGCGCAGACGATGGATGCCAAAGGCTGCTGCCGTCTCCGCCGCCACCAGAGGAGCCACACTCCCTCCCTGGAACTCCAGAAGGAAGCAGAGCCATGGCCATGCGCTGGGAGAAACTTCCCGGGAGTAAAGAGGAGGAAGCGGAGCGAGCGGTCTTCTTGGGAGGGAGCGGAATCCCTCCTCGTGGGGAACATGAGGGAACCGTGTGTGGCTGAAGCCCTGCAAGCCCTCACCTCTCCCCAGGCACGGCCAGGGGCTGGGCAGCTCCGGAGGCGTGCAGCAAGCCCTGGCCATGGCCCATGCCATGCAAAGCCACCAGCGAGGCTCTCCTGGATGGGGCACCTGACCCCACAGCACGACGCCGAGCGGCTCTGCTGGCTTTCCCGTGCCCTAAAGTTTCTGTCCCAAGCACTACCCAGGCCCTCCCCCCGGGCCGGCCCTGGCACAGAAGGGAAGGGGAGAAGCAGAGCGCACGCCTGGCAGGCAGCGTGGCCTCGCACTGCCGAAGCCGGGACCCGCCGAGGGGTCCCCTCCCCGTGCCGGGCATCCCCGGGGGGCAAGCGGGCAGGGACACCTCTGCCCCGCCGTCACCTCCCCGGGCCCGGCTGCGCCGCTCCCCGTGTCCTCACCCGCTGTC
>VZTU01014799.1:7777-41309 GCA_013400835.1 Zapornia atra | reverse complement strand
AAAAAAAAAAAAAAGGGACACAAAGTACATTGTGAACTTCATAATCAACAAAATCAACAATAAATTGAAAGATTGTGTATCCTTTAAAGTGTCAGTCAAAGCTCCTCATTGATATGGTGTATAGATCACCTTGCTTTATTAATCTAAGTGCTTTTGTGCGTCAAAAACCACTCTAATATAATTCAGGTTAGGTCATAGCTAATTTGTCTTCCGTCAGACCCCAGACTCATAGAAAGGAGAGAAGAGAAAGCAGGTTGAAGGACAAGGAAATATTGAGCTTGATAATATGATCATATATCTATGTGATATGTATTATCTATCAAAATACATTCGTGCCATATATGTTGTGTACTTCAAATCATATCAGAGTATCTCCAGCGGTCTCGAATAGCTGGCTGTAAGAGTGTCAGAAGTCGTACACAATGTCCCCTCTTGAGTGGGGAGGAAGAAGTCCCTGGGTCTTTTTTTTTTGTTTTTCTTGAGAGCATCTGTCTTCCTTGTGCAGGTGATTCAGCAAGATCTGACGTAAAAAAGCTATTGATGGAGCTTGTGACGTCTTCTCTGACATTTTTGCCTCCAGTGTGATCAGGGGTAGTAATTCATCAGGCACTTGCAAACCCAAAAAAGGTCTAAATTCTTGTGTTTTTCTGAACTTGAATATAATGTTTATAAATACCTTAAGTGTGGGACACAAGGGGAAATAGCCAGCTTCTTTGTCTGTGGAGATAGAACAAGGGGTAATGGCTTCAAGTAGGAGCATGGGAAGTTCTGCACCAATATGCAGAACTTTTTCACAGTGAGGGTGACAGAGCCCTGGGACAGGCTGCCCAGGGGTGTTGTGGAGTCTCCTTCTCTGGAGATATTTAAGACCCATCTGGACACCTATCTGTGTGACCTGTCCTAGGAAACCTGGTTTGGCAGGGGGGTTGGACTTGATCTCTAGAGGTCCCTTCCAACCCCTACAGTTCTGTGATTCTGTGATACAGGTATCAAAGGAATAAAAAACCCCTAAATGTAGCAATTTCAAGCCCATATTTTCATGTTTCTTCAAAATCTGAAGCTCAAAAGATATTAGTATTTGAGAAGGTCCAGTTGATTTCTGTGGGAAGGACCTAAAAAGCTTGCTTGAGCAGAGCTAGCATCTCGCCTTCCTTGTTGTTTATTAATTCTTGTGGCTAACTGGCCAAGCATCTCACACTTCTATCAGCTGATGAAAATTAAAGACAGAACCAGTTTAAGATATGTAGGGTTTGCCTCCCACTGATACTGTTCCAAAGAATTATACCTGGCCAGATATTTGTGTCCAGTTCATGACTGTTGAAGTAAATGGTGTTTTTACCAGACACTGTACCACGCACACAGATTGTAAAATCCATATTTATTTTTTACATGTCATTCTGTTTAGAAAGATGATGGCATTCCAATTTTCACTTGGCAAATTTGAAATATGCTTATTCTAAAAATCATGTCTGAAATCTATTGACAAAAAAAAAAGTTATTAATATCTACATCATCAGCTCTGCAGAACTATTGATGGAGGAGAGGAATCCAAACTTCTTCTAGCTCTTTTATCAACAGAGTTATCTAAATTCTTACATTTACTGTTGGTGACAGCACATGAGATATAGAGCGCAAAGCCGACTTTCAAAGCCCAGCATAAAATTTCTAGGCTGAAAGTGATTTTCAGGCTGGACACTGAAGCCATGTCTCTGGCAACAGTAACAGGCCATTCATGGTGGTGAGAGGGTGGGACAACTGTGATTCAAAATCAGCCTCTTATATTAAGTTCCTGCTGACCTCATGCACATTCACCACCCTGACATCTAATCTGCCCATAAATGGATGTGTACCTTGCATGCAGAAAAGGATAAGGAGTCTTCTTTAGCTGGAGAGCTGCCCTAAGCGAAGGGAGTGTATGGGGGTGTGTGTGTGTGCATGCATGCACACGTATTTGTCATAGTGCCATTCATACAGTTTTCTCCATATCCTCACAGGCATATTTTCATCAAGCTCATATCAGTGCTGTCCACAAGATACTGTAGAGAGGTTTCATCAGCTTTTCAACTTTTTAATAGAAGTTGTTTTGTTTTGTTTTGTTTTTAATCTGGATGTTTGCCAGATCTTACAACATGGAGTTACTATGTGGGAAAGCAGCAGTTCTTGGTGGTTATTCAGAAGCTTTGGTGCTAAAGTGCTGATTTAGCACACTAAGGAGTGGCTGAGTAAAGGAAAGAAAATCAGGTAAGGGATGAGACAGGTACTAATCACTTTCTGGCAAGATCTAAAGAGGTTTTGTCATCCTAAGTAAACTTCCATCACATCATTGTTTCATTCATATAGGTGGTCAGTTTTCAGCTTTTATACAGCAATACCCTTTCTGTGCAGCTCTGCAATGGTTTTCCCTGAATCACTTTTGACTTTCCCAATGTCCAGCAGGCATCTGAAGCAGTTTGAAACAAGCATAGCTACTAATATAACCTTCCTTGTCCCTTGCTTTAATTACATTTAATTCTCCTTTCCTGTGAAGTACCTTCACAGCACTGAAGATCTTTTTTTGGATTTCTATTCCATGATTTATGTGACTTTGCTGCTGTTTCTTTATCTGTTCTTCCCTCTGCTCGTGGCTTTCCTGTCCTCTTTTCTCTGGAAGTGATAAGAGGATACAGTTTTTCTCCCAGAGTTGCCACAATGCTTTCTGCTACATCACTCCAGCTATCAAATTGTCTGGAAGAATCACTTCTGTCATGATGAATGGTGAATAATATGTGCAAAGACAAAAGAACAGTGAGAACAATGAAACCCCTTTTATTTCTGATATTAAGAAGACATGGATTCATCTTCAAAAGGGAGGAATAACCCCAAGCACTGGTACAGGTTAGGGGTTGACCTGCTGGGCAGCAGCTCAGTAGAGAAGGACCGGGGAGTCCTAGTGGACAAGCAGCTCTCCATGAGCCAGCAGTGTGCCCTGTGGCACAGAAGGCCAGTGGTGTCCTGGGACATGTTAAGGAGAACATCATCAGCACATCAAGGGAGGTTCTCCTGGGGAGGCCACATCTCGAGTGCTGTGTACAGTTCTGGGCTCTCCAGTTCAAGAACGACAGGGAACTGTCTGTCCTGACAGGAATGACTGGAAAGAGTCCAGTGGAGGGCTGCAAAGGTGATATGGAGCCTGGAGCATCCCTCATATGAGGAAAGGCTGAGAGAGCTGAGGCTGTTTAGCCTGGAGGAGAGGACTGAGAGGGGATCTGATCAATATTTATAAATATCTAAAGGGTGGATATCAAGAAGATGGGGCCAGACTCTTCTCAGTGTTGCCCAGTGACAGGACAAGAAGAAGTTCTGTCTGAACATGAAAAGAAATGTCTTCACTCTGAGGGTGAGGTAGCACTGGGACAGGCTGCCCAGAGAGGTTGTGGAGTCTCCTTCTCTGGAGATATTCAGAACCCTTCTGGACACAATCCTGTACAACCCGTTCTATGCGATCCTGCTTTAGCAAAGCGGGCTGGACTGGATACTCTCCAGAGGTCTGTTCCAACCCCTGCCACTGGGATTCTCTGATTCTGTAAAGCTATTCATCTTTTTGACTATGGAACTTCTAAGTTCTTCTTTGTCACTAGACACCAATGACCCTGTTGTTTTCCTATGTTTTTGAGAACATTGTGAAGTATTGACAGAAATAAAAGAGAAGAAAACAGAATAGTGAACTGCAAGTGGCTTTGTGATTCCCGTGCTTCTTAATTGCATTCTGATATATCAACGTGCATCTCTTTCAGAAGTGATAGTATCATCATTCCTGGCAAAGAATGCTTCCTTCCCTGGTTACAGCTGTGAAGATGGCATTTGTACTTGGGTGGAAAGATAAGGAAATGGATTCCTCAGTTGGCATAGTCTCCATTTTAGGAATTGCAAAGAGCATTCAGACTTGCCACCAACTAAAATAGAAAGAAACATCATAAACTTACATCAGAATTTTCTGTATGCTCTTTGCACTGGCCAAGCATTTCACAGGCAGCACACACAGGTGGCACATCTCTCCTCTGAATACGCTTTGGTGGTGTGGATTAAAGGTTTGCCGCGAAGAGTATGTGAGGGTTTGGGATAGAGCTGAGAGGGAGGACGCTGGAGCACATGGTTTATTTGCCATTGCAATCTGGCAGATCAGCCTGTAAAAGGTTATTAGAACCACTGTGGATTTGGAGCCTGGTGTGGCTTTGTGTTCCTCTTACCCACTGGACCTCTATGCAGTTCTGGCTCCCCAGGACAGTGAGCCTGTGTGGACCTCGTTCTGTCACACTGACATTGATAGAGATATCCATATTAGCTACTGTTCACATACTTCAGGTATATTTATATGCACATACTCAAAATATGCAGCATGGCATAGATGAGCAGTGTTTTTGTAGCCTGTTCAGGAATTAAATTCTTACAGCAGGAATTTAATTTCTGTAGGAGTGTCATGGGGGTATTTTCATTTCCAGTACTGATATCTTGTGTTGATATTAGCTCCCAGGAATGTCCTGATTGAGGCAAATTTAAAATGTTTGGAAAAATCTTCAATGCAACTTTGATGGGAAATACTTTCACTCATCATAATCAGTGAAATACTTTTAGGATAACTTGTAAAATTCACAGAATGTAAAGTTCTTCAGAATATTTTCAAAAATGAAGGCATATTTGAAATTAATTGAGTTAATGTCAAACTTTTATTATGAGAGATCAGCAGTCCTTGTGTGCTGTAGGCTCAGTTTACATTGTTCTTAGCACTGGTCAGCGTTATCAGCCTTGTAACAAGTATCTGTATGGATACCAGGGTCCTTTCTCAAGTGTTTTTCCTGGAACAGACCCTTCTATGTGTCCATTACAAAATTGCATCTTTGTTAATTCTAAGCCTCACCAACATAATCTTCCTTTTTACTTCCAAGTTAATAATATTGGTGTTTTCCATTTTCAACAGTTTAATTCCTCCTGGTTTCAGAGATATCGTCAACAGCACTAACAATATGCTGAAGTGATATTAGTGCATAAGGTTTCCACTTCTATTGCAATGTCTATTTGTCATTATTCAAAAAGTAAATAATTGGTATTTATTTACTTTGTAAAAATACTATCAGTATTTTTGTGTGATATTCAAATCATATATATATATGATTTGAATATATATATATTTCTCCCTAAAATGAAGTACTGATAGTTGAGGATCTGTGGCATATATAATTCCCCAAAATAATTTAAAAATGGGAGAGGAAAGAATACTTCTTTAATCCCTTCCCAATTTCTGGAAATCTTCCCTCTCTAGCATTATCAGCATCTTATGGTTCACAGTAGCTCAGGAGAGTACCAGACCTAGAATGCTTTGAAAAAAAATTATGCATGGATGTGTTTTGCATTTAATCTAGGATTTGCAATGTTAATTGTATCAGTCTTTTCTGCATGAATTGACCACCTAGAGCAGCTGTCCTTTCTGTGTAAGGATTACAGATCACCCTGATTACAGATACATCAGTCCTACTTCCATTGCTGGGAGGTACAGCCTGGCTTGGAGGAAGCAGCACTAGTTGCCATCATTTTAGACTTAAAATATTTAGCAGGGTAATGTAAAGGCTAATGCACAAGTTCATGGTGTTTCAAGGGAAAAAATGCCTCAGATTCCTTTTGTATTCCCCATGTCTTGATTTCCCTTGGAAAAGGTAGACAGCAATGGTACCTTGTTGTCAGGAATTCAAAATGTTTGAAGATGGAGGTTGGTAAGTTTAGGGATGGGGATCACAGAACAAGATAAGGATGACTCTGAAGTGATATCCAATGTATTAGTAGGGCTGGTGCCCAAATGCATGTTAGAGAGGGGATTCTGTGTGTTCGCAATGTGTTAACCTCCCATTACAGGATCTCTGTTGCTCAGCTATGGGAGTCAGGCTAGGGGTGGGGGCTTAGTGCTTGGCAAGATGCTGTTGCTTCTGGTATTAAGAGAACATCTTAGGATCTTTTGGTCAATTTACTTACAGTTCTAACTACCGTAAGGATTTTGGGCAATGGTTGCTCTGCTTTCTTCTTATGGTTCACCAGAGGTACAGCTTTTGTCCTTTTCCTCTGTGTGCCAGCTCTACAGACAGTCAGGAACAGTGTTGCACTCAGTTATGGGGTTGCTCATAGAGTAGCTGCATGGCTCTTTTGAGATTATCTGCTGCATTTGCTCTTTGGTCGCCTGGGACATCATTCAGTAACCCAAGTAGTCTTTTTCAGTCCTCTGTTGCTATGCTCCAGACTGCACTACCAATTGAATCCAGAGAATGAGCAGCAGTGCTTGTAAGCTTGGAAGGCTGGCCGTTTGTAATGCAGAACTGCTCAGCACTCCTCTTCCTTGGCCAAATAAAAGCTTTCTTGAGAAATCCCAGCTGAGCCTTCTGTGGGTGTGGGATGTGTAACAAGAGCTGGGTTCTGCACCGAGTACGAAATACATTTTCGTGTTCTCCCGTCTGCATGTGGCTGTGGGAAGAGGCACAGCTGGTTCCCTGGGATGCAGGCATTCCCTTTCTTTCTTGTACTTCACAGCTTAACAGCATGACTTGGCCTTTAAAAAAAAAAAAGACAAGTACTAGCATGCTTGCTGCATCACTTTAGAATTAGCTAAGAAAACCAATGCAGTATAAATCTTAAGATCATGGAAGGCTTTATGAGACATACAAGACTGTAGAAGAAACCCCTTCAGAAAATCTCATATGTATTAATGAAGTGCAGCAGAGTCCTCACACCTGAAGCAGAGTTTTTTACTTTAAATAGCATTTCTGAGCTGAGAAAAACTTTGATGAACATGACAGATTTTTACTTGGAAAATCCAGATCTTTGTCTCTAGATTTTATCTGCTCACACAAGTGACCAAAGGAATTTTGCGTTGGTTTTTTATTCCTGTTAGACATGGTAATCATGTATGAGGTAATAAGCTGAATTCTGTTCCTTTCTATGCATGGTCAACAGAATTTACTGCAATGCTAGCAAGTATATTTATGTAACTTAATGAGAACATTGAAAAAATGGCAAAGGTTTGGTTTGCTTCAGACAGGCTTCCCATGAGATTACTGGTGCTCGTGGCTTTGATCTCTCCTCAAGGTTCAATACTGAAATAAACAAAATCATATAAACAAGACTTCAAAGTTGCTGCCAACTGGTGAATTGATTATTAATTTTTCCAGATTACTTTGCTGCCACAAAGAAAAAGCAGGCAAAATAATAAACTGTTATCTGTGGGAACACTGTCCTTCTATTAATAACCTTTTTTTTTTTTTTTGAGAAATATCAAGAGAAGACAGATTGTCTAAGAAAACATAATACACTGTGGTATTTAGGAACCTTTATGTTCATGGTCTGTAGTCTGGCTGGTGTCCAGGAGAGTCTCTTCAGCATTTTGACTGGATAAAGCTGAAGTTCTGTCTGCCAAAGAGGTGTTGCCTTCTTTTTTTGACCTTGCCTGGGGCAGGTGGCTTTTTGGAGTGTTAAACGAGACTAGTCAAGTTTTCCTAGTCTTCTCTTACAGTCTACAGACAAATTTAAATACCCCAGAAGGTGATTTATGTCATTATAAGATAGCTCAGGTAAATCACCCTTTGGAGAAGCCCATGTACCTTCTGTTGGACAGCCAAATCCTAGGTGCCTCAAGCTTAGGTGGGATGAATACTGAGTTGGACTCTGAAGGAGGGGAATTTTATTCAGATGCTTAAGTGTACTCATGTGAATTTGAATCCACCTTGTGGAGATTTCCAGAAAACTATCTGTGACAATGATGCATCAGTCTCGGGACATCCTTTTTAATTGCATGACAGTCTCAACTGTATTGCACATGTTTAATACACTTTTTAGAACAGTTTTTCCAAAGCAGAGCCTGTGTTTGGCACTCATTTGAAGGGAAGTGTTCAAATGACGTAGGATCGGATCGGTTCTCTCTCTGTATTTTGCAAAGATCAAATAGAATCCATTAAAATGATATTGATTCAAACTTTGTGCTGAAGTACTCCCTATCCGAGCTCTGCTGTGAGCCCTCTGAAAGGGCTGATTAGACGCTGACATGAATCACGAGCATATAGAAGCTGCCAAATGGTATTTGTGTGCATAGTGAAAGGCGCAGGACCTGAGGAGTGGGGAGGACTGGGTGATGTCCAGAACTTGCTTCCAGCCTCACCTGTGCTGGGATTCTGTAATAACTGCTCTTCTGGCAGACATGTATGTACATCCCCTCCTCCCCCCATGCCATGACTTCTCAGTTCTCCTGCCCATGCTATTATCGACCTTTCTCTGCTGAAAAAAAAAAAACCAAAAAACCCCCAAAACGCAAACTGACTTTTCAGATGTTTTAAAGAAACATTTTACTTTTATGTCAAAGAGACAAACCTGGCAAATGCCAGGGATACATTTGAAATAAAAGTAAGGAACAAATTGGCTTCAGAATGTACTCCTTTGCCGACTGACTGAACAGGCTCCAGTAACGGGCTGCTCTGTGCTTTTCCCACCGGGTAGGGACAGAAACATCATTGTCCACGAATGCATGTCAAACTGAATGAAAACAAACCCTAAGTACAGGATCGTGTAGGCAAGTTATCTACTCACACAGGGTTAAAAAAATGGATCTACTGGTGTATTATATATATTTAATTGACACTTTGCAATGATCGAACTCAGACGTTCCACTGGCAGAGCACAGCACAGCATTTTCCTTTTAATTTATGTATTTTTTATGTGGGCATCAGAGTCATCATCTTTTCTGGAAGGGACAATAAAGACACTCGCATGAAAAATAAACCAATGTATGTTACACTAGAGAATGTTTTGGCTGGATTTTTTTTTTTCTCTTAATACACATTTTTTTTCATAAGCTCCAGCTGACAAAATGGTCCTTATGATCATTAATGTATTTTAGTAATTTAGAATCAGATCCTAAATCTCATCGCATGCGCAATCAAGCTTAAAAAGGAAAACAGTATCGATATTTTGAAAATTTCTGCTATCATTTCAAGTTCATTATTCTAAGAAAATGTTTTCCCTGTTGGAATTGAGTTGTAAGTGAAAATAATGAATTCCAGATCATTCACAATGTAGGATTGGAAGACAGGAGGTGGTTTAGCATTCTGATGCCAGGCTCGTGAAGCAAGTGTGCACAGACTGATTCATCTGTATGCAACAGTCCTCATTCAAGCAGTTGCTGTGAAGTTTTTTGTCCAGTTATAACCCTGCAGCAACGCTTATGATTTCCTAAAGAATCAGAGGAAGTTGATGAATAAGACTACGGAAGCTTTGTTTGCTGAAATCAAAATATGAAAGAATTATTTTGATTGAATGGTTTTCCTTTTGATTTTTTTTTCTTCTGCTTTGCCATATTGTGTTTTTTAGATGAGTCAAACTGATGACTGAAGAAGTTCCATCTCTTAACTTTACATGCATATGATTACACGCTGCCAAAATTCAATCTCTCTGACTTCATTATACTTCCTTACATTTTCAAATACTGTCAGTGAAGCTTCAGGGCTGTCACAGAGACAATCAATCGGATGATGGATGATTTGCCTTTCAGCTGGGCAAATGAACTTGATGGATATCTACCATGAATGTTTTGATATTTCTGAGGTTGCAACAAGAAAATATCCCTTTCAACACAATGTGTATTTATTTTTCCAGAGAAACAAATGTACCATTGAGAAAACTCCAAACATTTGCCCTAGCAAGCTATACACTTTTAAATCACAGGCATTAGGTCTGTACAACTGACTGTGTTATATTGTTTTCCCAATATGCAGATTGCCTGGTGTCTGACAATCTGCCATCAGCAATTCAGCATATACCGTGAGTCTGTGCAGAAGACTTTTTTGTTCATTTTGGGGAGTACCAACTGTATTTTTGTATTTTTGAATGTATTTTTGCTTCTCAATGTGAAAATATTACTGTCATCTATGATCTTGCAATTCTGGTTGGGAATGTAATCAGGTGAAATTGCAGAAAGGATATGTAGACTCAGCCAAACTCATATTCATTCTGTTTGCTCTGCATCCACTCTATTTTGTACCAACAAACTCTAAGTATCAGCTTTTTACATCTAATAGTTTGCTTGAGATGCATGTAAAAAACCCCCACCCTTTCAATATCAAATTGTTAATTAACAGAGCAATTGTAGCAATTGTATTTTGCAGAGCCATGTTCATCTTACCTTATATGTCTCTATAAAGTTTGTAAAGCAATATAGGGTCCTTCAGAGTTGAGGCTCCTTGAGCATTTGCCGAATCTCTGTAAAAAAAACCACTCCCAGTGCCCACAGAAGGCAAGAACTGCTATTTGCACAGGAATTAGTGAGCCTTTCCAGCACTTTTCTCCCTTGCTCCATTGCTCCATTGCTCTGCCTGGGTTACAGGTGCAAAGACAAAGTCCCGATGGCACAACTGGCAAAGAAGCGAACACGGAGCTGTACCACTGATCTCTAGTTCAAGAGGCAGATCATCTTATTTTAGTCCTTTTATTGGGACCTCAGACTTTTACATATGCAATCTGTCTTCACTTGTCCATTTCTCAGTGACTTTCTGCAAAGTGGGGTAACACACAAACCCATGAGCTTTTCAGAAACAGTTGCAAATGGTTCTGCTTTACTTGGTCTGCAAACATAAGCCATTAGGCAGAGAGGTTGTTGGGTTTTTTTAAAATTTTGGTTTCCTTTGTCTTTTTTGCCTTCTACTTTAGAGACTTAAAGGTCTGTATTACCTAAACAAGTGATGAATCAAAAGAAGGTCACACACTGTCCGTCTGTATTCAGAGGGCACAGCAGGTCAGCTGCATGTGAAATACACGAGGCAGTTCTCTATTCTGATTTATTTGTTCTGATTTACACTACTACTTCAAGGGTTTTTTTATCAGAGAAGAGATGTTGAACAGGAACCAGCTTTTGTTTTTGCATTGCAAGGCCAAGATTAGGTTCCTCTTACAGTAACTGAACAAAACCAGGTAGAGGTCTAGGCAGTTTCCCTACATGCTTACCAATTTTAAAAATGCCCAAGAGCTTTGCAACAGGACATATAAACTTATGCTTCTAACAAACAGTTCAGGTCAGCAGCAGCAGGGTATTACTGCCAGGTATTTGCTTGGTGTTGTGCCATGAGCAACAGGCCAGTTCCCAGCACAGAGGTGTCCTCAAGAGCCCAACTACTGTGTTGGTCACACGTGTAAGCAGCCCGGGCAGCAGCGAGTGATGGATGAGCAGAAGGGTGACATAACTTTCTCATCCTACCAGTGGTCTTTTCCAGTTAGGACTCAGGCCCATTAGCAGTGGGAGAAAGGTGCTGCTGCTGCTCCCTCAGTCACACAGTTGCAGCTGTAACTGCAATGAGTGCTGAAGGCCCACAGGGACTGTTACTAACTCCTGGTTAGTTTGGGCACGGTGGGACTGAAAAGAACATAGTTTAGCTATATATCTCAGAGCATGGTGCAGCACCAGCCTAAGGAACGATGACTGTGCTCTGAAAACAACGTTCTCCCGACCACCGCCCGCAGTAAAGCGCACTGCCATCTTGGGTGGGACTTTGCAGCTGAGATGCAAAACAGAACACCGGAAATTCTCACACTTCATTCGTTTTCCTTGCCCTGCCTTCTTCCTGATTTCATCCACAGATTTCACCAGCATAGGCGAAAACGAGTTACTATCCTGCTCTCCGAAAAGAGCTCGGCATTGATATTCCAAACTAGACCAAAGTAATCTGGGGAACTAGTCAAAGCTAGAACTAATTTTTAATTGAAAGAAGAAAACAATTACAGCTTCCTTGGCAATAGCATTATTCCTCCCTCATAACGCTGAAATGGATTTCAAGGAAAATGCATCACCAGGTAGCTTATGGAAGCCATAAAGATGTTTGGCTTTGCTGGCAGCAGAGCTGCAAGAAAAAAAGGAGTAAAGATAGCCTGAGCTGCCTGTGTGGTAATTATAAACACACACGGAGTAGGCTTCTCATTGCTGTCAGCCCTCCTCTTGCCAACTGACCCATCTGGTCACCATGAAGGTCCTCTCATGTGATTTCTGTATCAAGTGTTGAGGTGTTTTCTGAATATTGACAATGGTCTCTTTGTATACCAAGCAGAGCAGGGTGTACTCTTGGTCAGTCAGCTGAGAGGGGTAACCAAGAAAAATTCCTTTAAAGTTTTTTCTGGGTTGAAAGTTGGAATTTTAGAAAGAAACAATTTTTTTCTGTTCAATATAAAAAAAGGAAAGAAAAGGAAAATTAATCATAAAATCAGTAAGTGACATTAGAAGTTAAGTAGATCTATTCTAACCCCTGCAAAATTTCCTGGAAAATGGCTTAATTCAGGAAAAGAAAGAGAATTACTCCAGCAGTAGCATGTGCTTTTCCTCTTTCCAGAAACAGAACCTTAATTTGCTTTCTCTAGTGAACCCAACCTAATTTTTCTCTAGGAGTGCACAGAGGCTGTGAATTCTGACAGACCAGGGAGACCAAACAGTGTTTTGGTATCCTTCACCTCTCATAGCAGTGAAGAAATGGGTGACTCTGCCAAAACGAAAAGGGTACAAGGACTCTCACTGACCCATACAAAACTCTTTTCACAGAGTCCAAAAGATCTTTTGTAATGAAGTCTGGGTACTGCAATAGTCCTGCATCCCCCATCGCCATGGAGAGGGTGCGATCAGCGGGGTGGGGGCAGGGATACATGCCAAGCCCTCCCGCTGCACCCGCATCTCTCCAAGACTATTGTCAAACAGCCCAAGTTAGCTGGGGACAAATGCTGCTCCTGCCCACAGCATGTCCCTTATCCCCACCTGTGGAGAGGAATCCTGTGCTTGGCACCAGGGACGGGATCGCTCCCCTCTGCTTGTTCCTCAGCCCCTTGACATGCCAGCCAGAGCAGAAGTCAGACTATGGAGTTCGGGTTTTTGAACCTAAGCAGCAGTCATTCAGCATTCTGCCTCCACCCTCCAGCAAACAGGTCTTTCTAAACCACATCTTTTTTCTTTTGTCTTTGTTTTTCAGTTTTGCCTTAGTGTCTGGTTAGCTGAAGATTTCATTTGCTCAGGATCTCAGGAAATCTTTTATTGACCTCAATTAATGCTTTGAGACATTACCATCACAGGAATATATATATATGTGTGTGTGTATTAGAAACATGTGCTTTGATAAAATGGTCTTGGAAGAGTTTCTGCATGCCTCTGTGTCCCCTTGGATGGCTGTTGCCATTCTTTCTGTGCTGGCATTCCAGAGCTGCTGATTCACAGCCTACATCTGGTTCTGTAGCATTCTTGCCAACTCAAAGCCTGATGCATTATTTGGCCACTTTACTTGCTCAAGTAATTCTCCCTCTATCACTGACTTGCTTCAACATTTCTGCAGGGCCTTTCCTCACTGTATTTGATTAGACTATTTGGTTTATCCGAAATGAAGTGTTTTCTTCCATTCTTTCTTCTTGAGCTCAGTTTTGCAGTTGAAGCTAAGGCGACAGCTGCTGGCACACCTGTGGAGGCCTGGTGAGTTCAGAAAGGCACGGGCTAGGTGAGGAGAATGCCTAGGAAGAGTGACCAGGCCCAGGACTGGGACTCAGCTCTCTAAGCTGTCACTGCTGAGAGCAAAAACTGAGCTTTCCAGACATGGTGCTGTGGACAGTCGCTTGGGAGTTTGGAAACTTAACAGTAGGATGTTTGCAGACTGGCATACACTCAGTTGTTTTATGTTGAACTGTGTCTGCGCTAATTTGTTTATAATTGCTAAGAAGGTTGAATTCTTCAGTCCTGTAACACAATTTGGGCATCAAAGGCAATGTATGAGATCAGATAGCAGCTGAGATTTCTGCCTGATTTGTAGGCTATACAGAGGCTGGTAGCAGCAGAACAGGGACTGTGCCTCACCACATGCATGTTAGGAAGGATGGTCTTATTCAAATTCCTGCATTAAAGCATATGGAAAGTTAAATGACTTGCTATCCTATGGAGTTCCACAAATGGCCAAGATCCCATCCTACTGAAAACAATGAAAATTTGCAAGTCATTTCAGTGGATCTAGGATTACTTCCAATAAATTTATGTCCCTTGCCTTCACAGAGGCTGGTTTTTATTTCTCTAGCAATTCGGTGAGAGTTCCTCGTTGAAAACCCTGCCTAGGCCATGTTATAGGGTGAGGTTTCCTCCACTGAAGTGTTCAATGTGGGTAAGCAGCTCTGCAGCCCTTTTCGTCAGCGCACTTCACAACCCTCATTCCCAGCTTCACTGGATGTGAATTTGGTGCCTGTAGCCTTTCAGTATTTTTTCTGATGAAACTTCACTGTACCCCAGTGTGGTCATGTGTTCAGTGATAAGGGCAATGTGTGCTGAGAAGGGCATGGGCAACCTCCTAAACCATTTCTCCAAGAAACTGTTTGCATGGTGCCCTCAGTGAGTGCTGGCTGCCATCCAAAAGCCAAACCCAGCTGTCTTTCAAGAGACATATCTATAAACTGACACAGAAAGCCATCGTTACTGACTTCAACAGCAGTTGTGTTATATTTGGAGCAGATGGAGATGGGCTAGACGTTGGCTGTAGCGGGCATTGCCCATAGCAGGAGTAAGCGAATCAATGCAGGCTCAACAGGCTCCTGCGTTCCTCCAGGCTGGATGTTACTGGCTGCCCCCAGTTCACCGCAAGATTGGCAACACCAGGCTTCTTTCTCCAACCCATGGTTCTCAGTCTGACAGCTGGGTGGGAATTCTCACTTTCTTGCTAAGAAGCGTGCTTCAAGCCTTTGAAAAACTGCTGAGCATATACTTGGCAGGCTCAGAGCCAAAGGGCACAATCAGTGGGGTTATTTTTTTGTTCCCAGCCCATGATGAGCTTTTTGATTGCTTGAGTTCAGCCTTGGGACTAAACCAACAGAAGTCTGTGGTAAGATTTATATTTCAAGTGCAAGTTGGTTATTGCAAGAGCAGATTTAAAGACCCCTGGTCAAGTTCCTCTATGCTCTGCAGCTTCTGCCACCCCACCTCCTTTCGCTGCTGTTCTCTCCCCTGAACACATGCTCTCAGTGGCTTGAAACCACTTTGTGTCTGACATGACAGCAGCAGAGCAGCTGCTGAGACTGGACAAGCCTACCTCCTGACACCCATGCACCAAAGCTAGGTTTCTAGTGGGGTCCTAGCCAGATAATCTGAATTTAGCTCCGAAATCGGTACCGCACTGCAGACAGGAGCTAGTTTCTCAAGAAGCCGTGCATGGCCTTGCCTTACCTGCAGGGACAGAGCCCAGGTTTTCATCTTCCTTCTAGACGTTGTCCCAGAGCAGGATGCCACCAGGAACATTATGCTTTCTGTTGCAGGCCTCTCTTTGTGGAATTAATCCTGAAGGTTTTCAGTCTGAATTATTAAAAGCAATAGCGACATTACGGCCAAAAATACTGTCTATATCAGCAGATGGAGCTGAGGTCACAACGATCCATTTGCCATATCCTGAATAAAAGCCTTCAAGCTGAAAATAAAAAGAAGTCCATGAGATCTTCACCAGTGCTGAAAACCTACTTTAGTGCTTGCTATTACTAGTAAGGCAGCTGTGCTTTCCAAACAAATACTGAATTACAGAGTTCAGTGCTGCTACCCCATGGCATAGCTCCTCTGTTTGAAGTGTTCTGATACCCACTGTACCTTCTCAGGGAATGCCAAGCCATGAAGACCTGCCACACATCCTTGACGATAACCAATCCTTTTCTTCCCATGGAGTGATACCTGCTGTCAGTGAAGCTCCACTGCCAACCAGTGTCAAGTCAATCTTCTGGGAGGAAGAGTTCCGTTCTGTATATTTTTCTCATAATCTTTGTACTTTTCTGAGTAGAATTCCCTTTCCTGTACTTTCACTGAAGTCTTCCTGGCCAAAGAGCCATGTTGACAGAAATTTGTACCAGGAAATGGAGAGGGAAGGACAAAAAACCAAAGAAGAGCAAAATTAATCCTAAGTGACTAGTGAAAAGGGGCATAGAAGCCAAACTAAGTCAGAGATGAGGCTTCTGAGTGCCAAACATGCCATCAGTAGAAATGGTGTGATAGTTATGGTATTGGTATTTTGAAGACATTTGAGGGAAAAAAGTAAATAAATGGAGCTAGATACTAAGTCACTGTAGGAATACATAGTAAGAGCCATATGAGAAAAGTGACTAAATCCAGTGGCATGGATGTAATTCACTCCCAGGCAGTGTGCCAACTCTGGGTCTAATCTCTGCCGAATTATTTCTGGGTCTGGTCTCTGTGGTTGCTGATGAATCTGTCTTTTTCCATCTTACTGTAACAGGGTGTTCGGCCCCACCAGACATATGAAACTGGACAAGCAATTCATTTCAGGGAATGGGCTTAATATTCCTCACAAGATGGAAAGTTACCAGCTGGGTTATCTTGTGCACCTAATCCAAGTCAAATATTTTCATCATAATATCTATTAGACCAAGCAGAATGGAAAGGTGAATTTTCCGGTATCCACAAAACTCTGAAGCAATTGAGAAAGATGCCATATATTGTGCCATGTTTTATATTGAATCTAACACAAAGCCCTGTCAGGTTTCTGTACACTAGTGAGTTCAATTTTAATGTAGTTTTTACAGCAAAAATCTCATCATTGACGACTGGTTGTTCATCTGATCTGTCAGGGCTGGATACACTGTAGGAAGCAGAGATTGTGGTATGTCTACCTGAAACTTCCAGTTGGACTTCATGTCATGTTAGAAAAGGCAGGATCTGAAGACATTCAGCACCTCTAACCAAATTGTTCTTGCTCCTGAGACATGACTCTCTACAACATGTGTGCAACACAGACACCCAAGTTCCTTCAGGATGGTCTACACTGGGATCATCATCGGTAGCAGTGCAAGGTGCCCAAGTGTCAGCAAGATTTCTCCTTTTCTCATTACCAATTCAGTATGGAGCATCATATGGAAGCCCTAAGCCCTGTTTTGTTTTCTGGTACTTCAGTACTACACAGAGATTTTGCTCTTGCTATTTTCCTTACTGCTTTGTCTTGCTGTTTGCCTCTTTCTGTGGATCTCTGCTGAGACCCCAACTACTTCTCTATGGAGAATTCCATATAATTCTCTCATCACTCTGATTTACAAGGAATGAAAGATGGCATTTTATCCCTGAGAAGTCATCTTTGTCATCACTTGAATTGCTTTCTGGGAAGGCTTTTTTGAGGCCATCAGCAAGAAGGTAATTGCATAGCTGCATTCCGTGTATCATCCAACTCATATTTTTGGTGCCTTTACATATGTGAGATGCTTATTTTATTTCCTATGCCTATTTGATGCAAAGGTGCAGGATGACTTTAGTGCTACTAAATCTGAGGTGGGAAATGAAAATTCCCATCAAAAGGGATCTGTTGCATCCCGTGTTGTGTCTGTTGACAACTTAATCTTCAATGTGGAGCACTGAAGCATATTTTTGTTATTTTTTTCAGGGCTGAGATTGTATCACTTACCAAACCTCATGCCCCTGCTTATAGAGGTCCAAATTAATTGCAGTTGCGGTGATGGGTTTAATGATAATGATGATCTGTGTCTGTCAGGATCTGGCTTGAGACCAACTGTGCACTTTTAAGCTACCAAACAGCTAAAAGATGTTCTTTGTTAAACTCTGGCCTGTACTGCAGGCAGACAAATGTCCTCAAGGCAAGTCTCTGTACCCTACTGCAATGCTTTTGAGCCTTCAGAAGACACCCCAACTATACCAATTTTGTGTACGCCAAGAGAAAGAGTAAGGCAACAATAGGCAATCTGGAACACTGGACATATCTGGAGGAACTGCAGGAAGAAGACACAATGACTGGTGAGCAGCTTGGGAGGGCAGAACTATGAACTAAGCACCAGGAGAGAAACAAGGATGAAGATTGATATACTAGATAAAAAAATGCCTGAAAGTGGGTTTGGCTGATGGCAGCTGATTGTTGTCAGCAGCCACAGTCAGGCGTTGCTCCAGAGCACCAAGACGAGCAGACTGACAAGGCGCTTGTCCCAGCCGCTTGCCAGAGGCAGACCGTCGGCGCCAAGGAAATTGCAATAGAGGTTGTTCATTTCCATTCTCAAGGTTTCTTCAGTGTTTAGCCATATCCATCTTCTCATCCTGGGGCAATCTTTCCCTCCTAGGCCCCTTCCCAACTTGCATACAGTGACACAAGCCTTCTGCAGAAAGCACTCTGCTCTCACTGGCCAGCCGTGACCCAGAGGGACAGTGGTTATTGTGGGCACTAAGGCTATGCTAGAGCTTGCCCACACAAACACACAGATTTATTTGCTGGTGCATTACTCCCCTTCTGCCAGCTCCTACAAGTAAGGAGGTAGTTACGGAAATCTGGGATGGAATATATGATTTCTTGAAGGGCACACTGCAATGCCCTTCCGAGCCTTAGCTGGCTAAGCTGTGCTCTGTAGAGCACAAACAAAATGTTAAATCAAACAAAACCCCAGAAGTTTTCCTTCTGAAATTCTTCATTTTGGCCATACTGACCACAAAATACTAAACCCACCACTGATTCCAAATCTGTGGGGCACTCTGCTGTGCTAAAGGAGCAGCTAGTCCCCCAGCAATGATCCAGATGTTGCAACCTTTAAATCAGGCATCTTTTGAAACCAGAAGTTTTGCTTGCTCTACTCATGGCATGATTTGAACTCACAAAGGATGCCAAACTTCAGATTTATCTATGCTACATTATCCCTATTCTGATTTTCAATGTGGCTGGTTTACTTTGTCTATGTAAAATCACACTGTAACTAACAGGATTATCACAGAGACACACAATTGTAAACAGAATGCAAACTTTCAAGCCTTATGAAATACATATCTCTAACACTAAACGTCACTCCTAAGATGATGCCATCTTTATGCTTAGGCTACATTATTGAATGTGGAATTGCATTTGATTGATAGGAGATTTGATCCCACTTCATCCATAGCCTTGATTATACAAATACATTAAACTAACTGTTTCTTTTTTAACTTGAATACTTTGATGATAACAAGTAGTTTATCCCAGAAACCTAATAAATCAGAAGGCCAGTTTAGAAAGCAATATTTGTAACACCCTCTCAAGAAACTGCACCATGATATCTTATGTTGCAAACTGGGATTTGGCAGTGTGGTTGGTTGTGTCTGCAGAAAGTGACAACCTAGTGCACTGATTTGCTCTGCTGCCATGAAAAAGCCATGATCCTGGTCCATTTTTGTATATGGTATCATCTCACACCAATCATTTTCTTGGGCACCAAGTTTTGGTCTGCCCCATGGACTTTGTGCTCATGCCCTTGCACAGCGTTAATTTTAGCTAAGAATGTTGTTCTCTTGCATTACATCAATCAGGGCCAGGCTGTTAAGATTTCAGATAATATATTCAGTGAAACTTGCTTTAAAAACCTTACTGAGATTGTTTACTATCAGTGTGTTCAAAGTTCTGTGTCTCAGGTAGATGGGTGCTAGCACTCACATCTGAACAGAGCAGTTTGGAATAGCACAGCCTGTTTCAGCTGGAAGGGAACTACAACAACCACCTAGTCCAACTGCCTGACTGATTCAGGGCTGACCAAGTTAAAGCATGTTGTTACAGGCCTTGTCCAACTGTGTGTTAAACACTGGCAGGCTTGGGGGGTCCATCACCTCTCTAGGAAGGCTGTGAAGTTCCAGCGAGACCCAGGTTGCTGTAAGCAGTACAGGAAACCAGCTTCAGTGACAGTGACGGGAGTGGGTCTGATCCAGTGACCGAGAAATCCTCTCTTTCCCCTCCAAGAAGTTTTTAAGGTCTCTGCACCCGTTGCAGCCTGAATCACCACAGTGGATCCTTCCATGCCCCTAAATTAATCCTTCCCTTTCTGGTGCTCCTACTACAGTTGTTCCCTTCTCAACTGGCAGTTGTCCACTGAGACCTAGTGAATGTGTTATTTACTTAGACAGTGTGTTTATGTCTGAAGGGCTTGGAAGGAGAAAAGAAGGGGACACAGATTTTTCAGTGTGCTTTGTGCTCACCTGCTTGGCTTCCCCATAAATGGAAGTGAACCCTGCTGTCATGTTGGTATTTCTTTTGCACCTTGCACTGTCAGATGCCTGTTACAGAGGTTGTCTTCATCCAGGCAAGGCACACTTGCTAAAATAGATGAGAAATTATATTATTGTTAAACTAAAAAAGAAAAAAAAGTCTAAACTTGTATGGAAAATTCTAGTTTCTGAGCTGATGCAACTTCACCAAATTAATTTAATAATTTTATAGACCTCTATAAAAGCAATCTCTGCCCCACTAAGCTTAAAATAATAAATACTTGCTTTCTGTTTTGACAATTAAAATATATCTTGGTTTTGGAATGATTTTTTGGTTACCTTTCACTTCTGTGGTTGAAGGAATTAGTTTTGGAAGTAATTTGTTCAAAGCTACAAACTCAGCTGAATAAAAAGCTGAATTAATGCCCTGTTCTTTAATGAACCTTAATGTTGCTGATTAAGTTTAGCTACAAGAACATGAGCTTCTAGTCCATAATTTCATTAGTGGGCTGTACCTGCAGTAGAGGATGCATGAATTTGCTTTTCCTAAGATTCTGTTTTTCATGCTTGGTACCAAAACCAATTACTCAGCTGCAACTCGAGCCCAACACAGGAAGAGATGAGGCCAAATTAAAAGCAGTGATGGAGCAATTTCAGAACTAGGAACATTTGCAATTACACGGGATGAGACTGTGATGGCTAAATGGGCAAGGTAGGTTAGGAAAGCGATTTTTTCCCCAAGCAAATATTAAAAGTAATTAACTTGTGAATTTAGAAACAAAGAATTTTAAAACATTTATATTAGTATTATTATATTTATATTATTTGTATCTGTGTAGCTCTGAAATGTTGAAGTCAGGCCTGTTTTTTCCAACTACCCCAGTTTACTGTAGGACACCGCTCTTTTGGCAGTCACAGCGGCTGTTTTTTATACATAGAACTCCAATCCTGCCTGCTCCAGAAAAGCGGAAGGCCGCTGCCGGCGGAGGTGCAGCAGAAGCCGGGGGAGCTGTGGCAGGAAGCACCATCCCTCCTGCCATGCTGACTGTGGGCTGCTCCGGAGCGGGGAGCAGGTCCTCAGCACCGCCTTGCGCCTCTGCGTGAGCTGATATTGCCAGGGTGGTGCCAGCCATCTGTGCTTGTCCCCTGCGCTCAGCAAGAGGGGATACGGACGGCATCTCCCTGACCTTGCTGCTGAGGCAGGGCTGGCAGAGATGAACGCCTGTGTGACTCTCCTCAGCCTCTTGGGCTTGAAATCCACTATGCTTTCAGACTTGGTCCCTGCTCCCACCCTGCTTCTTGTAGTTTGTCTTTCCTCATTCTGCTTTTGCTTGCATTTCTTTTTGGAAACACTGTTTTGAGCCACAACTGTGTCTGTGCCTAGAATGGGCCATCTGCAGCTCTCAAGAAGCAGAGAGCAGGATGCTTCATCCAGTCCTTCTGCAAGAGGGAGTCAGCAAAAGTCACATTTGCGTGTTGTTTGTTGCTTGAGAAGCCATGGGGAGTATTTTATTTGCAGGAGCACAAAGCCTAAGAGTTGAGTATTACTGGGGGCAGATGGTGAAGAGATAATTGCTAATTTGGAGAGCACAAATGCAAAAACTGTTTTCTCAGAGTTCTTGGCATCAAATATTGTGTTCCATGTGTCATATGTACATTTCTATTTATTATTATGATTTTCAGATTTCACTTGAAGTGCTTTTCCCCTTAACTGAATTGTGAATAAAGCTGTAGATGAGATCCTGCAAACAAGGAAAAGTATATCCTTACAAGGACCCACAACAGGTAATTTTATCCTACTGGATAAGCTCCTATAGAGAATGTTTCTCATTTAAAAAAAAAAAAAAATTGAGACCGCTTTCCCCCCACCTTTTCAGGAATATCTGTTACGTAGTATTGATGCAGGCTGTTGCCTCCAGCCAGTAAAACTGGGGCCAAACTCTGAGTGCCCCCTCCTGTTGTTTGTGTGCTTATCCATTTGAGGATATCTGTGAATTAAAAATTAATTTCCCTTCTTTTGCAGAGCGCATTGAGATGTTGCACAGCCCACACTGACAAGCGCTGGTTGGAGCAGTGCCTAACCTGAAGTTTCAGATCACCTCTAGAGGTGTCTGTACTTCTCTACTGGCCATAGGAGCTGCTGGAAGAGACTCCCTAGGTTGAAATTAGCCTTTGAAATACTGTTCACATTCCTGAAACATCTGTTTTAAATAACTTGAATTGCGGCGAAAGGAAGAAAATGGGAAATGTGATGGCAGGGCCCAGTTCTCCAGAGCCATTCAGTGGCCTTGATCACAAAATCATCCCATTTTATCCCTCAGCTGCCTTGTGCCCTGCACATCTTCTGATTCAGGCCACAGATGCCTGCAGCGGTCTCCTTGGATTTCCAGTCTGGGCAGAGGATGAGAGTGGCTGCTCTTTGGGCCCTGGCTGAGGTGACCATGCTGAGCTGTACTAATGTGTCCAGGAACTCTGCTCCGTGACAGACAGATACCATGAGAAACATCACTCCGAACGGCTGAAGATGCAGGGAACTGAACAGGGATCACAGCTCTGCAGGTGCTGGGTAAGGTTAAAACACAACAGGCTGAGCGCAAGCTGCAGTACCACATCTGCTACAGCTGCCCTAGAGGTATTTCACGACCAAAATGAAGGGTGAATTTTCCAACCAGAAACAAATTCACTCTCCTATATATCAAGAGGGTGAGTAAATAAATACATTTGAGGCTATGAATATTTACATACTCGATTACACGTGTAAATTAAATGCTTAGACATATAAAGGCCTAATTTGCTTTCATAGATAACCACACATGAACTGGATCTAGAATTTGAAAATCTGGCCCTAATTTGACATAATGACTAATTGATGCATATCAAATTGATCAGGTATTCTGCATTTAAGTGATGTTCCCTAAATCTCACAGCTGCATCGTGTTTAGTGAACATTTCTGTGGGAAGAGAGAGGAAGAAATACTGATCAGAAGGGCTACAGAGCCTGTAATCTGCTTGTTTCAGAGTAGGTCATGCAGATGGCTAAAGGATCTTGAAGATGCATCAGAAAGCCATGAAGAGCACACCACGAGTTCAGTAGGAGTCACATAGCAACAGGTGCTGATGCTCTGATTATTTTTTATTTGTATACCAACTGTTCTTGTGCTTTATCGTGTTGTCTTGCCCGGGGAGAATTTTCACAGAGGTAAAGTATGACTCTTATTTTCTCTAGCAAGACTTATTTCCAATGAGATTGTGCCTGATACAATCATAGTAGACCAAACCAGCTTTTAGCTAGAGGCCACTTACAGCTCCTCTGTGCCATTCACTGTTCAAGGCAGTAACATACAGACAGAAACCATCACCTTCCATAATGACTGGGCCCTACACTCCAGTCTACCTCTATTTTTACCTACTAAAGTATTTGCTACTAAAATGCTAAAGGTATTCAGCTGGACCACAGAGGTGTGTTGAGAGGCTTTGGCTAAATATGGATTAAAATGTGAATTACCTCTACTACATGTACCTGAAGATTAGGATAATGCCTCATGGTGTGCAGCTGAAATCCAGTAAAGATGTAGACAGAGAGTCCTAAGGCACTGCTGGGAAGACCACAACTTTCCTGCTCATTAGAGAAATCCTTGGTACGACCAGAGGGTGGAAAGCTTACCTTACTGCCCTTTCTTCTTGAATCCCCATTTGGAGTGTGGCCAAATCCCAGGGAGGGAGGGAAGGGGTGTAAAACAGGGAGAATGGAAGCCAACTGCGTGGTAGAGCCATGTACAGATGTAAAGATGAACACAGAACAGTTTAACAGTTGTCAATCTGTCAGCTTTGCTGGTCCCTCCAGATCACTCTGCAGACACAGGGTGTATTCCTTAGCAGCCTGGAGAGAATAACAAAAATGTCTTCCCAGAAAATGGTTGGAAATAAGATATAAAATAATGTGAATTCATGGAACAAGGCAAAGCAGGGTAGCAATGACTGGTACCTCTGAGGCTGAGGAAATGAATCATAATGGCAATATCACCCTCTGTGTCATTGTGCTGCTAGATGTACCAGTGCTGGGTATTTAAGGCTGGGGACTGGTCTGACCTCAAGTTCTCTCATTCTGCTGTTCTGCCAGTAGTTAAAAGCGGGTATTGTCCAGCCAGGACAGCAGCTCCTCATGCTTCAGGCACTTTGCTTGCTGGCCTGTCTTGCCTTGGCTGGTGGGAGTTCGCTTGTGGCCAGCAGCTCTTCTCCCATTTAATTTATTAGTGCTCATGTGCGTGCTGCTGTGTGGCTGGGACAGTGAGGAGCAGAGGGGGTGGGAACTGAGACCTCAGGTAGCCCAAGTGATGTGCAGGAAGTTTTACCCAATGGAATTCTGCACCAACAAGGGGGCTCTAGGGCTTGTACTGGTGTGCTGGATAGGTAAAGATATACAAGAAATACAAGATGCTTTAATTACAGTGAGTGACTGACAATGCAGTTCCCCAGACTGTGCTTCCTATTTTGTTCAAATATTGTCTCTCTCTTAAATCCTGCAGACCACAGACTTCTTGCTTTTGGGGGCTGTTTGTGTTTCTTTCTGTATGTTCTATGCAGGGAATGTGTTTGCTGGGCACTGGTAGAAAGCACTTGGGTGTTTGAATGTTTACTAGCTAGCTGGGAGCTATATGTAAACATATCTGTACCACAAACACCTCCTACTTCCATTCCAGAGACATCACTGAAGAGTGGAACACCAAATTAGCAATTCTAAACCTGCTCATGGCTGTAGTGCTATTCAGAAAGGCTTCCTTTGGCCCAGCCAGGTTAATCTCCCTCTCTAGCGGGAGGAAATTTCTCTAGTGCAATTCAGAGCAGAAACCTAAAATTTAAGTGCTCTAAATGATTCTGTAGAGTAGACCTGGCTCCAGGGGTCTTCAGAGGCAGCTTCCCTAGGCCCAGGTGTCCCTGCCTGAACACCACAAAACTATTTTCATGTTTAAGAAAAGAATTTCTAATAACTCAAAATAAATCGCAGTCACCAAAGGACAAAAATGAACAAAAGGAGAAAGCTGCTGATCTCACCCTTCCCTGCAAAGGAAGTGAGGAAAGGGTGGAGAATCGCCCAGACACTTTCTGATTATCCTGTGAGATAGGATGGGAACAATGAGGTGGCTGGGGTGAGCCTGAACAGAGCACTTTCGCTTTGGCACTCCAGCAGATGTTGGCAGCGTTTCCTTTTTTAATGTCCACGCTGTGTGCACAGCTTCAAGGTAAGCTTCCCAAGTCACTCAGGCTAATTGATACATCAGGGATGTGGAAGTGGAACATTATGTCCTTGCTGCTACTTACAAATATTGCAAAAATGCCTGGTGCCTTTGGAGGAGGGGCCAGAGAAACACAAACACCTTACAAAAGCTCTGGCCAGAAATGAGGGGATCAGCCATTGCCTTTAACTTGCGCTTCGGGTTGATTGAAGGACTGTGAGGTTATGTCTGCTGCTCTAGCTTTGATGACTGAATACTGCCCTGCCTCCCAAGTTGGACCTGCTTTCGTCTCATGTGGAACTGTCCTTTTGCTGACTGTATGTGCATTTTTATACGAAAGCGAGTGCTTTTTTTTGCTCTGGCTTTACAGCTGTCTGTTGCAATATTGCCTCAAGGCTTCAAAGCTGAGAGGTTTTAATTTGGTGTAGGAGCTCGTTAGTGCAGAGACATTCTCTTCCTATCTGTGAGAGCAAAGAAATGTTGCTTACCAGTAGCTGTTCTATCACCTGTGTATATACTCAGGCTCCATCTGTGATGCTGACACAACAGGCTGTCAGGCCACATCCTCTTCTACCTCACCAGCGCTTGCAGGCATGCCCAGGGCCTGCCTGGGCAGCAGCCATACAGGACGGAGCGATGCCTGAGCCCCCCCACTGCCTCCATCAGCACCCACAGGAGATTCAGTGAGGGGGGGAGGGTGGTTAGTGGGTGTTTGGGCAGGCACAGCGGGACAGATTCCAGCGTGTTTCTCCATTTCCAGGAGAAATGCCTTAGGGCACACTGCCTTGCCTTCCCAGGGAACAGTGCTCTGAGACTCCAGGTCCCACAAGAATTTAGGGAGGCTCATCAGAGCTCCCAAGACCAGGACTCTGTCCCCAGAACACCTCTGGTCTGCACCAACTTCAAAAAGATCCGGTTTGCTCTACATGGCTGCAGTGTATCTAATCCAACGAGGGCAGCATGTATCCTGCTGCAGTCAGGTGGGGACTGGTGAGACTTCTCCTAACTGTATTTTGGTAATCACACTCTTCCTGTGCACAGCAGTGACAGGGTGTAACTGTAAATAAGGATTGCTTTCATCTTGAAGTTCCAGCTGATGAGGTTTCTCCACTGCTTATGCAGTCATTGTGCCCTGACACAGAGGGATGAGGGCTGTGGAGGGCTGCCAAGGGTTTGGTGTTCTTGGGAGGGCAGCTCTGGTTAAAGTGTTTTCTCTCTTGCTGCTATGCTGCTTTTATAGCTTGTCACATTCGCAAATCAAAGCTGACTCGAAGCAGTGTACCCTCAGAGTCAAATCAATAAGATCTTTTGTGCTTGAAACTCAGAGCACTTTGTAAGTTTCAACAGCAGTTTCTAGGTTCTAACATCAGTTATTTTTCTCACTTGAGCAATACCACTGCATCCATTTCACTGGAAGAGGACATGTCGCAGAGGTGAGGAACCAATCCAGCACTGTAAAGGGAAAGGTTGTGATGCCTTCAACTGAAGCTCAGAAGATCCTGGCTCCCATTTGTAGCTCTCAATTACTTCACTCCTGTTCTTTATTTTACACAAGCTGTACGTTCTGCTCAGGTAAGTCACAGAATTTACAAGTGAAGGTAGGGTGATGGCTGCCTGTTTTGTTTGTTCATAAATGGGATCCATGCCTGGGAGGGAAGGACATAGGCTGCAAGAGATGTATTCAGAAGAACCCCTGGAAGCCAGTCTGTGCTCACTCTTCAAAGGTAGCTGTGGTTCTTTGGCCTCTGTAAGCAGAGATACTCCAACACAATGCTCTTGGATTTGATAGATTTGATTTGATTTGAGGAGTGAGCTCTGGAGATAAGAGAGAGAGCTGTTAGACTAGCAAGGTTTGTCCTTCAAAAATTGTATCTTATCTCCCTCACCAGCAAGAGCTCCCAAGCCAAGGACAGGAATGCCTGGGCTTTCCACAGATCAGCTCTTGCTTCTGGAAGCTGTCCCTGGCTCCAGCTCTTAGTCAATTCAAATGCAGTAAAATCCCTTCCCCAGGAATGTGAGTTTGTTCCTTTGACTGATAGCTGCTCCTGTCCCCCCAGTGCAGCACGGCTCTGCTCCCACTGACCTTGGACAAGGACCACCTTCTTATCCCAGTGTTAAGCAAAATGGCATTTTAAGTACAGGGAATCCTTGAGCTATAAAGAACTTCTGAAAATGAGACAAAATCAGGATGTGTATTCTGTGCTGGCCTCAAACCATGTTTAACTTTAACCAGGTTTGGTATAAAAGGGTTTGTAGCCAAGATCAACCTTGCAAATGCAACAGGAACCCATAGCAAGTTCTCAAGACCCCCGATTCCTGAGTACGTATGTGCTAGAGAAGATATATTTTATAGTGTTGTTATTTTTAACCTTAATCTTTACTCACTGTATGGTTTCTTTTTCATATGTATACATTAATTTTCAAAGAAATGGGTCATATGTGGCAAGAAAAATCCTCCCCATGGCAGGGGGTTGGAACTAGATGATCTTTGAGGTTCCTTCCAACCCAAAGCATTCTATGATGTCAATGTACACAACACTGTGTGTCATTTCCTTCTGGTTTACACATAATTTTTTGTGGCAAAAAATAATTTCATGCTGCATTTGTTGTATAAGGAATGTTCACAGAAAATGAAACCATAGTTTTGATTGCTGAAGCTGGGCACCAGGTATCTGTGGTTAATTGTAATCAGATAATATTAATGTGTCCACAAAGTGCCCTGGATTCACCAACAGTTATTTAGAATGTGTTCAAGCTTTAAGCAGCAGTGTGTGGCTGGAGTAGTGATTTTTAGAGGGTAATCAGCACCTGGGCTGGAACCTAGTCAGCATTAAATCTTGCTCTCTGTTACCGTGTTAGTGTGCTGGGAATCCGTAATGCTGCTGATCTCACCAAAAACAAGAAATGAAAGAAACTGAGTAGGGCGTGATGTCCTACTCTGAGTTCTGTCAGTATGTTCTGAAGCCACGAAAGGATGATGGGGTGACTGAGGTTGGACGGGACCTCTCGAGGTCATCTGGACTGCCCCATAGAGCATGTTGCCTAGGACTGTGTAGATCTCCAAGGCTGGAGACTCCACCTTCCTGGGCAGCTTGTGTCGGTATTTGGTCACTCTCAGAGTAAAAAAGCATTTCCTGATGTTCAGCAAGAACGTCCTGTGTTTCCATCTGTGCTGTTGCTGCGGTCCTGTTGCTGGGCAGAGGACCTGCTGCACTGTGCACACAGCTGGGCTGCCCTTAAATCTTTTGTAACCTCATCCATGGTTTCTTTTGAAGAACATCCAATCCTGACATAAATATTACTAGGAACCACAGTCCACCACAAGACTTCTGCTAATTCTAATCATAAATGATCATACCTGTTAAATGATATGTTTTCCTGTCAGCTGAAGGCCCTGCTATTGTCCTGCCACTTTTCTTCTTGTAGGCACTTGGAGACTGCTCCGGTCTGCATTGCATGTTGACTCAAACAGGCTAAGCTCTGTGGCTCTCTCCATGAGGGGTGCTTCAGACTTTTGGATATTCTCACAGCTCTTCTCCAAATCCTTCAGGGTGCAGGCCTGTGCAAGGTGGCTGCAGAGCTCTGTCAGCAGCTGAACCAGCATCAAACGCTGTCACGGAGCCCTCACACCTACCCATGAGAGCAGCATGTTAGAGCTTTTACTGGCATGAACAAACCCACAGAAAATGAGCGCAGGTCTGCACTGCAACACGTGTCCCGTCACTGCAAGCACAAGCCAGGCTGCTGCCCCAGACATGGGTGCCTGGCAGGAACCCCTGAAAGGTGTACATGGGATGCATAGAGCAAAGTCCTTCTATAAAAGCTGGTTGTGAACTGTGAGCTCATGACAATGATACAGAGGAGTGTTTTCAGCTTTCCTGTTAGATCTTGTGACTCTTCCTGCTTCCTTTATTTCATCTGGCCAGGCCAGAGAGCTGTATCCAAGCTACTCCTGATGACAAACTACGCTGAGGTCAAGAGCATGATCTCTCTAAGAAATAACACGCAGTGATCAGAAAAGCAACAGGCAGGAGGGGAAACACAAAGCTCCCCATTTTACCTGTTGACATCTCAGGGCGGGGTGTTGAGAAGGGAGAAGACCTGGCCTGGCCAGAGTGGCTGCTCTGAGAGACACCAGCAGCCGGGCTTCAAAGCAGAGCCAAGAGAGGTGCAAGTTTAGGAAGACTTCAGGCCAAATCTGTGCTGTGGATGGTTTTTGTGGGGCTGGCTCGTGATCCCAACTCAACCGAGACACAAGCAGCCCCCGAGAAGCTGTAAATAGACCTCCAGTGATCATGCTCTTGCTTTCTTTGCTTGGAACTTTGTTCCGATTTTCCAAGCCTACAGTTCTGAGCAACTATCGCTTTATCTTGGTGCTTGATTAAAGCTGATCATGAGTAATCCGACACGCGCTATGCATGTTATTCCCAAGGGGAACAATTGGATTATTCAGGGGCACCCTAGGAAACTTTTGGAGAGTCTCAGTGCTGAATGCACTGTGGGCTTTTCAGGGACCAGTCTGCCCACTGGCCTGGCAGGAGCCACTCACTCAAGTGCAGGATTAGCCTGCCTCTGGGAAGCGATAAGGAAATGGGAACCTTGTCCCAGACTTGAGTCACTGGAAGTTTCTTTTGTACTGTTTGTAGGTGTTGCTGTTGGCTACCCTCCATGTGTCTCCATTGCTGAAGGTGGGTGACTGCTGCCTTGAGGAAGCCACAGAGGATGGTGGTGGTTTCCGCCTGTGGGTACCTGCTCAGCAAAGTACTTAAGGGAACAGTGGTTGAGCATTGAGTTGGTGACAAGTTATCCCTGGAAGGGACACAAAATTCCTGGTACATTACTGATTTTCTGTTCAATGGCACCTAACCTGTGAAGAACCTACAAACTCTGTCTTTTTCTTCTGTGTTACCTGAAGGCCTTTAATCTACTGCTTCCCTCCCTGTGAGCTGCTGTAGGTCAAACCTGCTTTCTTAGTTTTGGGTCTTGTGCTTCCAAAAGGATTTATGGGGTTTTGATATTTTAACACAATTTTGCATTAATAAGGGGCTTTTTTTGAAGCATCTTTAAAGTAAACATAGTACATAGAAAATGAAAGCTTATTAAAACCCAAGTATATACTGTATTGGCACATCCCTGGAAGTATGGTCTCCCAGAAGCAAGGGAAGTGAAGAGCAGCTTTGTGCTAGAGTATTAGCAAATGGATGATGTTTGCCCTTATTAACTGGTTTGGCTGCTTTGCTACAGTTCCCGCTTCATGAAATACTCTTTCAAGAATGGTAACTAGCATAACAAACATCAACTACGGAAGTATCACTGACAGCTACAGGCTGATTTACACTGGCAATGCACTGAAAGCCACAGGTGAAAGGACAAGACTTCAGTGAAAAGGGTTTATCTGCATCAGTGCCACTGATTTACAATCCCCAAAGACCTGAGATGCAGCAATGATGGAGGAGGATTGCTGTAAATACAGTTGTTGTGGTTTTGTGTGCTGGGTTCTGGTGGAAGAGAGGGACTGCAGGGGTGGCTTCTGCAAGAAGCAACTAGAAGCTCTCTGCAGGCCTGACAGAGTAAACAGCAGCTGGGATCAAGGCCAAACCTGCCGCTGACCAAGGCCAAGCCCATCAGTGATGGTCACAGCACCTCTGGGAATCACATGTAAGAGAAAAAAAACCCACAAGTGGCTGCTTTTTGCTACCAGAGAAGGGAGTGAGAAGATGTAAGAAACTGTGCAGACACCAAGGTCAGGGAAGGGGGGTAGGAGACACCCCAGGTACCAGAGAGAAAGATACCCCTGCAGCCCGTGGCGAAATCCATGATGGGAGTGGGTGTCCCCCTGCAGCCCATGGAAGAGGATGGGGACCAGAGATCCCACCAGCAGCCTGTGGAGAGGCTCCAAGTTGGAGCAGGTGGAGACAGATGGAAAATGCTCCTGCAGCAGCCTGTGGAGAGGCTCCTGCGTTGGAGCAAGCCTCTGCCAGCGCTTGCAGCCTGTGGAGAGAAACAGAGACACGGAGATGAGTGACAGAGATATCTGCGCCAGCACAGGTTTACTGGGGGGGTGCTTGTGACCCCATGGAGGATCAGCCTGGAGCAGTCTGGGACTGAGGGACATTAGCAGTGACCCACGCTGGGGCAGCTGGTGAAGAGCTGAAGCCCTGTGGGAAAGGGCTCATATTGGAGAAGTTTGTGAAGGACTGTCTCCCGTGGGTGGGACCCCACAGTGCAGCAGGGGAAGGGTTTGAGGAATGCCCAAATGCTCTCCCCCTCAGCCAAGGAAAACATGTTGTGAGGAACTGACCAAAACAAAATCTGGGAGTCCTGGTGGACAAGCAGCTCTCCATGAGCCAGCAATGCGCCCTCGTGACCAAGAAGGCCAATGGTGTCCTGGAGTGCATTAAGAAGAGCATGGCCAGCAGGTCGAGGGAGATTCTCCTTTACTTAAACAGACTAGGAAAATGGAAATCCCAGCAGGGCCTAGTGAAAAAGGATGTCTTTATTTGTCAAGTTACTGCATCCTGTTAGTGGATAATCAGTCAGTCAATGGCACGTAAGTTCTGAAACATTAACAGAGCCCCATAGCTATCAGCAGCGCAGGATCAGCCATGGTGCTGTATGCCATTACATCCCACAAACACCTCACATCTCCAAAAAGGCATGGTAAAAAATGTTATCAAGCCCAAACTGTAAGAAAACATGTTCCTGTTTACATTTATGCTAACTGGAGAAGGGCATGCATTAAAAATAAGATATAATCAGCCTCCAGCAAGATTGGAGACTGCTTGCCTGTCACCATGAGCAGTCACAGGATCCAGGATGGACAACTTCCACATGCAAACCCTTGAAAATGCTTTACTATGAAACCAAGCTGCAGAACTAGCTTTACAGCAGCAGAGCAGTGCTTTGGTAGTATCAGCAAAGTTTCACCTTTCTGAGTTTTAGCTTTTTCCTAACTTGCCCATCTCTACAACTTCCTGAATGACATTTCCAGCCAATACAGAGATTCAGGTTAACACAAAGTTTATAAACCAGGGTGGAAATCGCTCCCTATATCCCTGACCCCGTCAATAATTCCAGCTCTTTCAGAGGAGCTCCCTAGACTGGGACAGCACTTACCTCTTTCCTTCAATGTCTTCAGGGTGTTACTCCTTCAGCAGGTGTGTTACAATGGGACAAGCTGCTACAGAGGTTTTAACAGAACTTAGGATGTGAGTGGTTCTGCTGTTGCACGTGTAAGCAGAGGACACGGTATATCCCACTGTCAGGGTGTGGGGAAGGAAGAATAATTAATGCTAAAATACATCTTTTCGCTCATCTCTGCTGAAAAAACAGCCTCAGTTACACTGAAGAGCTGCAGCTAGGTTTCTAGCACTGCTCCAAAAATCTCAACCAGCATTACCTTTCCCTTGGCTTAGACTGCCACCGCACGGCGAGGAACCCGCGTTCCCGGCTGCTGCCCTCTCTCCTCCCTGCCGCTCGCCCGGCAGCTCACAGCCCAAACTCCAGATTCTCCGCTGACCGAGCCTCGGGTGAGCAGACCTGCCCTTCCCCTTCCTACCACCCATCGAGCGACTTCTGTTCCAGCTCCGCAGCAATAACAGCCTAAGGGAACCACACTACTTCTGCACCTCGGGTCTACAGCCGGCGTCAGGAGTAGTTAATTGTTGTTGCAGCACCAACAGCCCAGCTCACTAATTGCTTAGGACATTTTTATCCTAGAGCCTCGTCCGTGTAATTACTGAAGCTTACTACTGACTTTAAAATAACTGCTCCCTGCGTCTACACGGTTCACAGAGCAATCTAAACACAACCAGCAAGGGCAGGCACGTTTGTTCCTTCCCTCCTCCTCCTCCTGACACGGACCAGCGCAGTCACCGCTCCTTCCCTCAGTGCTGGCTTTCTCCCAGTCCCAGCAAAGAAATTAGTTCCTGTCCCTAACAGGCTCTGATTTTCTTTCTTCCCCCCACCGGGGGGATTTATTTTTTGTTATTTACTTTGGGGGTGTGGGTGTGTGAATAACCAGCACTCCTGATCTGACTTCCTTCTCTAGTAGGGCAGCAGTACTTGGTTGAAGGTGGGTAAGGCAAGCACCCTAAGACACACACACGGAAAATAAAGGTTAGTAATACCTATCCCCTGTCGTGAGCCACCACACACTGAGTAGGAAATGTTACTATAAAATACCTGGTGAACACGCAGGCAGCAGTATCACACCATACACCGCTTAACTGCCTGTTCCCTTCGCTGGGACTCACTGTCTCTTAAGCAGAGAACAAGCAGATTTCAGTTTCAGCTATCAGAGAGC
>VZTU01014799.1:277-2777 GCA_013400835.1 Zapornia atra | reverse complement strand
TAGAAATTCTGCTCTAAAAATCCCCCACTATCAAGAGGATGACGACATGGCTGGAGATCTCTCCAATTCATATTTCTAAGGCTTTGAAAATTTCATTAATTGACTGACCCATCTTTTTTTTTTTGTTAAGAGGGAGCAGAGGCAATGCCTGCCACACTCACCTGCAGTGTCCCTTCTAAACACTTTACAGAATGGCTATGATGTAGGTTCAGGCGAAAGCCACTTTCCTGTTGGTTAGTTTCAAGGTTCTATGGCAACAGTTGACAATTAGAGATGAACCCTGGTGGGAAACAATGAGGGATAAATCATAGCACAGACAAATCCCTCACCTGTGATGTGTTGGCAGAGGAATTACTATTTGCTTGCTGTTGATGAATTTGTGCAAGCTGCTGTTTCTGCATTAGTGCCAGTTGCTGTTGATGTTGCTGGTATTGTTCGGCTGTAAATGCTGAACAAAATATAAAACGAGAAAATACTATATCAAAATATGTAGGTGTTGTGTATATAAACACATCTATTTTATAATCCTAAAAAATAAATAATAATAATACACCACAGCAAGTTCTTAAGAGCCTTAATGCACCTTTATGACAAAAAGGCTAACATACTGCTAGAACTTTCTCTTCAAATTAAGGCTGCCCTTTTTAAGCTGGTGTTTAGTATATAGGCTTTAATTGCTCTGCTACATTTAGCTCAGGATGCCAAAAGGAATGCAGAAGGAGGAACCAAACCACAATCAAACCTACCAAAAACTAATACCTGCTTAAAAGGAAATTACAGGTAGAAACGGCATCACTGTTTTCTCCTACTGAGACCACAGCATTTTTAGTAGAGTAAGTTTATATACAGAACATGAGAACTGCATGCTTTCAGTCCTCACAGTGTACTGAAGGCAGCAAGCGCCTACTGAAATTTACATTTAGTTTGACTGAAACCAGTAAATTGGGCATGCCTACGACTGTGCAGGCTATCGCAGCGCAGTGCTTTTGTCGGTTTAAATCAACATGCACAAGCAACTCCATAAATACAGGATCTGATAGAACTACATTGCTGTCTGTTAGAAAGGACAACTGAATACTGGTGACCTAAGTCAAATAGATTTTATCCAGCTAGACCACAAGCATAAAATTGATAAACATTAGTTGTACTTATTCACAATGGATGCACACTGCTATGTGGGTGTGGGGTCATTAGTTCATTAGTTAGCTTTGTAAAATAGAAAGATTAAAAAAATTATTATTTACATTTCCAAAATTAAATGAATTCTCAGTTTGCAATTTAGAAGTGAATTGAGGCTGAAGTTTCCAGCCCACTTGGAAATTAAATCTAGGACACACCATTCAGATTTTTCCTTCAATTTTATCTTCAGATTGCATAGATGCTTCCAATTAAGTGCTGCAAATAGCATTCATAGTTCTAGAACACACCAGAAGTTGACTTTTGGGGATGTTCACTACTGTTTGGCAACAAATCACCACCACACTTAAATCCTGTTCAAAAATTGCAATTTAAATTATTTCTTGTTGTTAATCTACTCCTTCAGTAGGCTTGCTTGACTGAAGAAAATCTGTTTCTATCAAAGTTAAAATCATGCCCTGCTTCAGGATACAACAAAATGCTGAAGAGCAGCTATATCCTACGTGTAAATGTGGGTAACATGTCAATACAAATGGCTAACCAAAGAATTTATATTTAGAAAAAGAGCTAACACCGCTAAGCATGCATTTTTCCAGTGTACTTCTCTTTAATGTTCCAAGTCCTTCTATTGTGCACTGGAAACAGCATTAAATTACTAGCATAATTTTCTACCTGAGCACTTGAAATTGTGTATTTTTATTCAGTTGTTACATTCAAGTGCCTTTTTTTTTCCTAAAAAGTAACATTCTTCAGCAAGTAGGGACTTCCATACATGACAAATTACTTCCCAATACTCTTCAACAGTTAAATCTCACTTCAATTGGCTTAATTTCTTCAACACCTTCTAGTTTTTCATAGGTAAACAGTTTAGGAGTAGCACCACTCAAACACCCTTACTATAAAAAAAACCCAAACCAACACAACCAACCACAAAACCAACCACCTAAAAAACCCACCTTTACAACCTCCCCCCACCAGAACGGATCAAATATTTAGGAGCTGGCTGCTTAAATTTAAATTCCATTTTATATTAACTGAAAGTTCTTTCACTTTTTTTTAACCTGTCACAAAACACCGAAGTTAAGAGCAAGAAAGCTTTAGCACATAAAGATTAGCATGTAGAAAGCTAGGCAGCAGAGGGAGAAAAGTGGATGTACTGTTATGGTACTGATAGATATTGCATTTATATTGATCAGCTAGTAGTGACTTACTACATTTTTATTTTTTTTTAAATCCTAAAATTTACCCAACATTGTGCCAATGACATTGAAAGTTCCATGTATTACTAGTGTGTTTTATTCTACAGGGTGACACTAAATATATTGCTTAGAAACAGGTTACCTAAGTGATGTAAAAAAAGCAA